>QRFJ01002220.1:0-60075 GCA_006176705.1 Cocos nucifera | reverse complement strand
ACCGTGAGTATTTCAAAAGGAGCAGCTAAACATTTTCTTTCTTGGAGTAAAGGTACTACAACTCCCTTTACCAAAACATTAATTTTTCATCGATCAACATTTTTACACAGAAATCATAATCGACCGAATCTGTGGTTAACAAAATGAAAGAAACATTGAACATCGGACACTCTTTATATTCTATTGCCTTCTTTCATCTCTTAACATCTTTCCGATCTAAGAATTAAACTTTTATTTAAGAAAAAGTCTCAAGCCTTATTAAGCAAATGAAGTAGTAATATCAGATCTAGAAGAAGGAGATCTATATCAAAACATTCCAAGTTTGAGCCAAAGCAAAGAGCTATGAATCTATTACAATAGATTTAAGATGTCCAAGATTCTTCCTAGCATTATCTATAATAGGATAACCTATCGATGAAATTTACATAGCTACATCCAAATTGGCCAAACTATTTACAATATTTCATTTTATTCTATTAATAACATCCTTCTTTGCTAATTCAAATATGATATTATAATAACTTTCAAACTAAAGAATAATATTTCTAATTAGTTCGAACCACCACACTTCCACTATATACTCTAACCTAAATTTACTGAATTCTATAGATTTATTGAATAAATTTTGATAAAAATGCCACTTTACAATAGAATCTAAGAAAGATCCAACTTTTCAAATTTTTTGATAAAACTAGAGCAAAACTTTATGTTTTTTTTTGTCCTTACTATGCCTCAATCAAATCACATCAAGATTAAACATTTATCCACCTTCTATGTTAAAATTATTGCATAAGCTTCCACCACTCATCTAGAACCCCATTAATCTAGAATTTATTTGAAGTGAGTTAATCCTAGATTCATTTGACAATCAATTAGACAATTTCAAATTAAACTTTTTTTAAAAAAATAATAACTTTGAACTCCAATAAATTTGAAGTCCTCAAGTCAACATCCATATAAGTAAAATCAATCCGATTATTTTTTATAAAGCTTTCTTCATCATAATCCTAATACATATCGACAATCCAACCGTATCAATCTATTTCTTCCAGTGATAAACTCATATATCTCTCTCTTTTTTTATTGGTGATGGGTTAGCCAATGAGTGAACAACTCTTGTTCAATGATTCTCTAATCATGGTGCACCCAAACTTGGTCTCTAATTCATGAATCTCACCGTATCCGGAATATTGATCCACTCCTTAGTTAAGTCAGACCCACCATTTGCATAGACTGGGTTCCTAATTGAGTCTCTCACCGTATCCGAAATATTGAGCCCAACTCATCCTCCAGCCCATAGCATCCAATGCCTAATAGACATGGTTGCATCTTCCCGGTGCAACTGAGCCACTGTATCCAGCCGAGAACAATCAACCCCGGGAAGGGCCCGCACATCTACAATGGTGGAAGACCTCAGACTTAATCTTTTCTTAGGGAGAATTGATTCAGGTCTCATTAAACTAGACTTGGCTTAGTCATAACAATTATGACTAACCTAGTGGCATGGGTTAGCTCGGATTATTGACCACCTCAGATCAGAACTGTGTCAACAGATATGGCCAGGTAAGTGAGACCGGTGGAAGGAATATGCCATTAACTCGTACAAGAACGCATTCAGGTCGAGTAGCTTCCAATTAAAAATCCAGTCGGTCGTCTATGCCAAACTTACCTTAGACACCAAATTGTTGAGTCAGAACCAATTGGGTTAGCCTACAATCCAGACTCTAACCTCTGAGCCTAATTAGGTCTTGCTTGATCGTGACTCGATCTTGACCCAGACTTAATCCTATTAGGCTGGTCAATTTAAGCATTGTTGATCCCATCTAACCAACTCTTGATTCGGTTTGATCAACCGCTTAGACCTAATTGAGCTACCCAAGCCCGAACCCAGTATTATGAATATGTCTTAGATCTGAAATTCTCAATTTTAGACCTAATTAATATTCCATAAACTTAATTCTTAATTAAGTAGGGTTCATAAACAAAATATGCACAATAAATCCTAGGGTTTCAGGATCTAGGGTTTTGCAGAAAGTAAGTTTTGGGTTTCTGATTAAGGACGAACACGCAGCACCCCTACACATCATAAGAACACCCCATCGAATGGGAAGAGAGGGCCTTTAAACCCTTCTTCGTTCTTATGACCGGACGGCCAAGAGGAACGCCTTAATCAGGAACATTCAATACTACAAAACAATATCAGATCTATATCATATATCTCATATATAAAGTAGATCTAATCATGGCATATTTTGCATACATCTCATGTATCAAAATCATGCATGTTTTCAGATCTAAATTATCTCATAATAATCTAAAAAATTAGATTTAAATTGATCTAATCAAAATAAATTCTAATCTAGATAATTATGTAGAACTATTCTACAACTAGTCTAGACATGCATCAATCATATCTCATATGATATTCAAAAATTAAATAATTTTTATTTGCTATTTTTTAGATGTTATTATAACACTTATAATATCAAAAAATAGTAAATAAAAAAGATCTAAAATATGATTTAATCAGATTAAATCAAAAACATGCAAGAATATTCTATAGAACTATTCTATTCTAGAACTAGTCATGCATATCTTCTAATCTTAGATCCAAATTATTTAATTTTAATTTTTTCTGATTTCAGATCTGATCACATCTCATGTGACATCTGAAATCAATTATTTTCTAATTAAAATAAATTTAAAATCAGATCTAAATAATTTAGAACCATGGCTCTGATACCAGTTGAAGGGAAATCCTGATTTCCGGTCCAGGTTCGTTCAGATCTGATCAGATCAAGAGATATATTTCAAAAATTTTTTTTCTCTTGATCCCAATCAGATCTTGATATATTTTAGATCTGATTCTTATTATTTTAATAAAATAAAATTAAAAGATAAATTAAATCAAATTTAATTTACCTGATCTGGGTATCCTATTACCCTGTTGATGATCCTGTTTGCAGCGGAAGGTTCTGGATCTTAGCCACGCAAGCGCCTGGCCTCTACCGGTATCCACTCGGGTTGGATCTGGAGATCCTCTTCTTCTCTATCACACCTCCAAAAATCAGATCTGGATCTGATCTGGAGGATCTTCAAAACTCTTTTGAAGATGAGCAGTCGTCCTTTGCAGCAGCGCAGCCTTCTTATTTTGATCGCCTTTCTTTGATCTGAATCGCACCAACCAAGGTCCAAAACTCCTTTTGGACGTGGAGAGCAAGGGGAGAAGAGACTATGGCATGGAGAAGGAGGGGAGAGGCAGCCTTGGGGCGTGGGGTTTCTCAATTGAATTGCTCTTTAGAAATCTGAGTTGGGCGCAGGGTCTTATTTATAGACTAAGCTGTGATCCAACTCCTCTTCCTCCCAACCAATCACAACCCTTTGTGAAATCAGATCTAAATCTGATTGGTGGGAATAGAGACCCCTGGATTCCTCCTTAGAGGGTGCCTAAGACCAGTCAAAGTTGGTTCTTAGAAGAACTCTAATTGGAATCCAAAAAAGGAGATGAGTCCTTGTCCAACAAGGACTCCTAGGCGCCTCCAACTTGGGCACACGCCACCCTTGACGTGCGCCCTTCTCCTTGCCAGGTTCTGGCAGGGGGACAGGCCCCCACCAGCTCTCCAATAGGTGCATGACATGTGGTCAAAAGTCAAAGTGTCAATGGTCAATGTTTGACCAGTCAAAGGTAGACTTTTGACCAAAGTCAAAGAACAAGAAATGGCAGGTGACCAAAAATGGCAGGTAATGTCTTACAAATAAGACAACCTTTTCTGACTTGGACAACCTCCTGTCAGACCATATGAAGGCCTCTGTTTGAGCACAAACTCCTTTGGCTCAGACAGGACAACTTATTTATGATAGCAAAAGAAGAACGTTAGGTTCAATCGAGTGCTAGCACGATTTTCCTTGAACCTAATTGAATCTCATTCAGATCAATTGAACTAGATCAGTTCAATTGATGATCACCAGATTCAAACCCTTGTTTGTGTGACCCAGTTAGGTTCAGTTCTGTATGGTAATGGGATATGTCATGATCTCTATCATCGACATCATCGAAACTCCTTTCGATGGATCAGAACTCTTCTGATTCGAACAGCTAGAATGATCGATCATCTAAATCATTCTAATTGCTCCCAAAATCCACCAGTGACACCTAGCAGTATATGGTGGCAACCCATCAGAGCTGAATGCGAACCTCTTGGTGCAGCTACCTGTGTGATTCAGTTCTTCTATCTTGAGCCCCGATCAGATTAGGGTTAAGGTGAACTCGTCAAACCCTAGTCTCTGTCATATGATGTAATCATTCGATTCGAGTCCAATGTGAAAATCTAAATAGAAACTCTTTCTATTATTTCACTCTACCATGGCCATGGATTTCTGGACTTGATTCTCATGATCATCATAGGGCTACTCCTCTACCACCGAGGTAGATAGATTCCATCTTGATGCAATCCAGTTCCTACAATGAACATGTCATAGCCAACATACACCTCAGGGTTCCATATGGCTAGGAGACCGAGTAATGGTGTAGTCAAACTATAACACCCTCAAGGTGAACTGCCGATGCATCTCAGGTCAAAGAACCAGACACACTACTGCAGCATCGAGTCAGTCATTGACGAGAAGGTAGACTCCCTAATGACTACTCGAGGTGGTCACGCTCAGTGCCCTCGTTCTCTAACGAGTACCTGTACTCTCGCTCTGGTGTCTCCACACCGTAGACTCAAGACTCATCTACTAAAGAGAAGCGATTGTACACCAACCTTTCGGATCAATCACCATCCTCGTGATGATCCTATGGTCAGGAGCAATTTATGAGTTAATAATGATTATTCATGTCTTAAATTTTCAACTCTTGAAAATATGAATTATCATTACCATTAACTCAAAGGATGTATCACAGACACTAAATACACATATGTGATAGAAAATAATCCATTTATTGATTTTAGTCAAAATTATAATTTTGCCCCTAGAAGTGTATTACAAGTGTCAGCCAATTCTGGCTTCTAGGGCACATATATCTAACAAAACCAACTTTAGACCTTGGTAGATCCACCAAAAGGTATAGTACCTATTGGGTGTAAATTGATCTTCAAGAGAAAGATTGGTGTAGATGGGAATGTGGAGACATTCAAGGCTAGACTAGTGGCAAAAGATTATAGTCAACGCGAAGGCATTGACTATCAGGATACCTTTTCTCCAGTGGCTATGCTAAAATCCATCCACACATTGCTTGCCGTTGCAGCCTATTTCGATTATGAAATATGGCAAATGGATGTGAAAACGGTGTTCTTAAATGGATATCTTGAGGAAGATATCTATATGGAACAGCCGCTAGGTTTCACATCCAGTGATACTGATCACAAGGTTTGCAAGCTGCAAAGGTCCATATATGGACTTAAGCAAGCATCTCGGAGCTGGAACACTCGTTTCAATGATGTGATCAAAAAGTTTGGTTTCATCAAAAATGAAGAGGAACCGTGTGTTTTCAAAAAGGTCAGTGGGAGCGCTGTTGTCTTCCTCGTATTGTACGTGGATGACATCCTCCTTATTGGGAATGATATTCCCATGATGACAACAGTCAAATTATGGTTGTCCAAGGAATTCTCCATGAAAGACCTAGGTGAAGCATCCTTTATTCTAGGAATTAAGGTCTATAGGGATAGACCGAATAGGATGCTAGGACTTTCACAGAAGATGTACATAGAGAAAGTACTAAAGAGGTTTAGTATGGAAAACTCTAAAAGGGGATTAATACCCTTCAGACATGGTATTCATCTTTCCAAGAAGATGTGCCCTAGCACACCTGAGGAAATAGAACGCATGAGCAAGATCCCTTATGCTTCTGCAATAGGGAGCCTCATGTATGCCATGCTATGTACACGACCTGATATAGCCCATGCTGTGAGTGTCACAAGCAGATATCAGTCAAATCCAGGTGAAGAACACTGGACTTCTGTGAAATGTATCCTTAAGTACTTGAGAAGAACTAAGGATATGATGTTGGTCTTTGGTAATGGAGAACTCCAAGTCCAGGGATACACAGACTCGGATTTCATGTCCGATATAGATGATCGAAAGTCGACATCTGGGAGTCTGTTTGTGTGCAATGGTGGTGCTGTCAGCTGAAAGAGTTCCAAGCAAATGGTGATAGCAGATTCCACCATGGAAGCAGAATATATCGCTGCATCAGAAGGCTGCGAAGGAAGCATTCTGGTACAAGAAGTTTGCTGCAGAAATTGGAGTAATGCCATCAGATGCCATTCCTCTATACTGCGACAACAATGGCGCCATAGCCCTTGCTAAGGAGCCAAGGTCTCACCAAAAATCCAAGCATATTGAGCGGCGATACCACCTCATCCGTGATTACCTCGAGAAGGGTTACGTCGAGGTCAAGAGAGTCAACTCCACAGATAATGTGGCAGACCCACTTACAAAGCCGTTGGGCCAACAGAAGATCGAAGCCCACCTTGAGAAGATGGGACTTAGACTTGTAGCCAATTGGCTTTAGGACAAGTGGGAAGATTGTTAGATATATGTGCCCTAGAAGCCAGAATTGGCTGACACTTGTAATACACTTCTAGGGGCAAAATTATAATTTTGACTATAATCAATAAAATGGGTTATTTTCTATCACATATGTGTATTTAGTGTCTGTGATACATCCTTTGAGTTAATGGTAATGATAATTCATATTTTCAAGAGTTGAAAATTTAAGACATGAATAATCATTATTAACTCATAAAATGCTCCCGACCATAGGATCATCACGAGGATGGTGATTGATCCGGAAGGTTGGTGTACAATCGCTTCTCTTTAGTAGATGAGTCTTGAAGTCTACGGTGTGGAGACACCGGAGCGAGAGTACAGGTACTCGTTAGAGAACGAGGGCACTGAGCGTGACCACCTCGAGTAGTCATTAGGGAGTCTACCTTCTCGTCAATGACTGACTCGATGCTGCAGTAGTGTGTCTGGTTCTTTGACCTGAGGTGCATCGACAGTTCACCTTGAGGGTGTTATAGTTTGACTACACCATTACTCGGTCTCCTAGCCATATGGAACCCTGAGGTGTATGTTGGCTATAGCATGTTCATTGTAGGAACTGGATGGCATCAAGATGGAATCTATCTACCTCGGTGGTAGAGGAGCAGCCCTATGATGATCATGAGAATCAAGTCCAGAAGTCCATGGCCATGGTAGAGTGAAATAATAGAAAGAGTTTCTATTTAGATTTTCACATTGGACTCGAATCGAATGATTACATCATATGACAGAGACTAGGGTTTGACGAGTTTACCTTAACCCTAATCTGATCGGGGCTCAAGATAGAAGAACTTAATCACACAGGTAGCTGCACCAAGAGGTTTACATTCAGCTCTGATGGGTTGCCACCATATACTGCTAGGTGTCACTGGTGGATTTTGGGAGCAATTAGAATGATTTAGATGATCGATCATTCTAGCTGTTCGAATCAGAAGAGTTCTGATCCATCGAAAGGAGTTTCGATGATGTCGATGATAGAGATCATGACATATCCCATTACCATATAGAACTGAACCTAACTGGGTCACACAAACAAGGGTTTGAATCTGGTGATCATCAATTGAACTGATCTAGTTCAATTGATCTGAATGAGATTCAATTAGGTTCAAGGAAATCGTGCTAGCACTCGATTGAACCTAACGTTCTTCTTTTGCTATCATAAATAAGTTGTCCTGTCTGAGCCAAAGGAGTTTGTGCTCAATCAGAGGCCTTCATATGGTCTGACTGGAGGTTGTCCAAGTCAGAAAAGGTTGTCTTATTTTGTAAGACATTACCTGCCATTTTTGGTCACCTGCCATTTCTTGTTCTTTGACTTTGGTCAAAAGTCTACCTTTGACTGGTCAAATGTTGACCATTGACACTTTGACTTTTGACCACATGTCATGCACCTATTGGAGAGCTGGTGGGGGCCTATCCCCCTGCCAGAACCTAGCAAGGAAGAGGGCGCACGCCACCCTAGGCGTGTGCCCAAGTTGGAGGCGCCTAGGAGTCCTTGTTGGACAAGGACTCCATCTCCTTTTTGGATTCCAATTAGAGTTCTTCTAAGAACCAACTTTGACTGGTCTTAGGTGCCCTCTAAGGAGGAATCCAGGGGACTCTATTCCCACCAATCAGATTTAGATCTGATTTCACAAAGAGTTGTGATTGGTTGGAAAGAAGAGGAGTTGGATCACGCTTAGTCTATAAATAAGACCCTGCGCCCAACTCAGATTAAAAGTTTGAGAAACCCCATGCCCCAAGGCTGCCTCTCCCTTCTTCCTCCATACCAAACTCACCTTCTCCCTCTCCTCTCCATGTCCAAAAGAAGTTTTGGACCTTGGTTGGTGCAATCCAGATCAAAGAAAGGCGACTGAAAGCTAGAAGGCTGCGCTGCTGCAAAGAACGACTGCTGATCTTCAAAAGGAGTTTTGAAGATCCTCCAGATCAGGTCCAGATCTAATTTTTGAAGGCGTGATAGAGAAGAAGAAGATCTCCAAATTCAGCCTGAGTGGATACCGGTAGAGGCCAGGCGCTTGCGTGGCTAGATCCAGAACCTTCCGCTGCAAACAGAATCATCAACGGGTAATAGGATTACCCAAATTAGGTAAATTAAATTTGATTTAATTTATTCTTATTTTATTTTATTTATTAAAATAATAAGAATTAGATCTGAAATATCTCAAATTTGATACAGATCAAAGGAAAAAATTTTTAAAATATATCTCTTGATCTGATCAGATCTGAACGAACCTGGACCGGAAAATCAGGATTTTTCTTCACCAGTTTCATACCTAATCCTCTTATAGGTTTGCCTCTTGAAGAATATTCTTTTTTGACATTGTGAGCTTCTTTCTTAGGCCATATCCTAAACAACTTCTTGCTAGTAAAATCAAAATTTTAATGGTCAAATAATTAATAATAAATTTAGAAAAGTCATCATAATCTTCATCCATATCATGTTTAGAATTTCAAAATCATCTATATAACAATTGGAGAAGTATACATCACAACACAATCTATCAATATATAATACTATTCTAGGGTCAATGCCTCTTACACTTAGATCAAATCCTACTTATTGAAATCAAATACATAACTCGTTCGGCTTTTTATATACATCATATGCCACTTATGCATAACTTTCATCATAATACCCAGTGATACCAAATTCAAACTTTGAGTCCTTTTTTTTACTATCATGTCTCTAATAATTGCAACCTTAAGTTTTGATTTCACTTATATCACAGTCCCAAGTGATCATAATCTAAGCTTAAATATCATTTAAGTTATAGTCTCTAGTAATCATATCCTAAACTTTGATACCACTCTGTCATACCCCGAATGCAATACTTAAGTCGGCAACCCAATGATCACACACTTTCTAGAGTAATACTCTAAAGAAGATGCAAAGCTTTAAAATTTATTACGATCTCAAAATTCCATGAATACTATTAATCTCAATTCATAATAAATATTTCACACTAACAAATATCAAACCTCGTACAATTTATAAAACTCGAATTTTCAACTAGTATTGATAATACTCTATCTAATCAATCCTCTCAAATTGAGATTTAAAAGTATTTTATAGCTCTAAAAAAGAAAGAAAATTAGAAGATTATGAGCTTTACAATCTAGAAAAAATCTTTGCACATCAACATCAATATAATAATATAATTTTAAAATAGTAATAAGCATAAAACATGAAACCTCATATCAAAATCTAGAATAACTCAAACATCTATACAAATATATATCAAATATCTATTTCATCAAAAAAGATATATCATGACATGACAACATATGAAATTCTTTATTCAGCATTAGTATCATGTATCTTCTCATCTATTCCTTTTACTATAATTTCATATTTCTTAACCTTTTTTTTTTACTTTAATTAACCAAGATCATGCCCAAGTCTATGACTAATCAAATTCTCATGCATAAACCTATAAAGGCTATTTCAGATCTAAGCTTATAGAGGCTATCCCATGTATTAGCTCGTGGAGGCTATCATAGGCATAAACTCTTGGCCAACTATCATGAGCATAAGCTCTTGGAGGCTATCTCATATATAAGCTCATATATTCATATGATAAGATTAGTCCAAATCATATCTTTTTTATCTAATAATTATATGATGATTTTAGCACATGATCAATTTTAATTTACAATATGATCAAATATGATCAAATAAGCATATCATAAGTATATAGCTATATCATTAATTACTAGTACATATATATAGTCAACATGTAATGTACTCGTACTAAAAAAATATAGAAAAATAATAGTATCCAAAATAAGATAAATTCATCAACATGAATCCAACGATACAAAAACAACAATATGAACCTAATGGTACAAATAGTGTACATGATGGTGATCATGTATAGGGATTCTCTCTTCTATTGATGACAAACTCGATTACAATATTTACTAGTCATGTCTAGCATGTTCGATTAATCCCTCTAAATTTAACTCATTCTTGATCAACCATTACCAAAAATATAATAATCATGGTTAGATTCCTATTTTTTAAGCTTTAACATCCGAATTACTCTAAATCCTAAATTTCTCAATTTTACATAAAATATGACTAATTAAGAAATAAGAATTTATAATCTACCTTGATTAAAGGTTAGAGTGTAAATATCCTTGCCCAACATCCTCATTCGACTAACTATATCCATATGTAATCAAAATAGATAATTAGAAGAAATCATAAAGCGATCATAGTCGTAGTCAAAAAGTATGAGAGAGGAAGAACAACTATCCAGATAACAATACTTGGCAATCTAGACAGATCAAGTCTAGATGACTCGATTAGTATATCAAGAAGTAAAGATCCAATAAGTTCAAACCTAATAGTATTGCCAATGATGGATGTTCTACATAAATCGAGGTGGAGATCAATAATGATCCAGGATCCTCTATTGGGGTCACTTGAGATTCATGAAACAAAGGTCCAATCCAACCTCTAGATCTATAACCATTTAGAGAAAGAGTAGAGAGAAAGAAAGAGGAGAGAGAAAGTTTGAGAAATGAGAGAGGAATGACTCTCTCTTCCTCATCTTCTTCCAAAATTGGGGACTATCCTCTTTTTTCCACCCTTCCTTTCTATCACATCAATGAAGAGGCCAGCAATGACCAAGGGTGGTGGTATTGGGGTGGTTGTCACGTCCCAAATCTTGAACATAACATGGCTATACTACTGAGAGGTACCATCCTCGATAATACGAAGTTTATTAATCATAATCAACTAAAATCTATCATAATTAAAATATAAATAAAAATTTAATTTTATGATTTATCAAGTAATCAAATCAATATTGATCTAGAGCGTCTAAATTTAAAATCAAAAACCAAACTCTTGTCACAAAATTCATCAATAGTTGACTAAAAGTTGATAATTATATAATAAATTAAGATTCAGCTACAAGATCGCTAAGCTCGCTAGCACAGATATAAGCTACACTAGCTCAGTAAGTAAAACTACCTTTCTTACTGAATCAAGTATAAGTTTTTTCATGATAATATAATATTTAGAAACTAACAGATATTATAAAAATAAAGTATTTCATAGAGCATATTATAAAATAAGTTATAAATCAGTCAAGCATGTATAAATCATAAAATTTTATAAATATGATTCATAAATCAGTCTTGTCATATATTTAAGTCATGTTTCAAAATATTACTCACAGATATTAATACTATGATTACTTTATATCCATGATAGGATCATATTTCTTAATCGACTGAGTTCTTATTTTGTATGCCTACTTTAGACCCATTGACAGGGCGATGTTCTTATGAATGATAGCTAGCTTCGGATGTCAATCTTTTCATAAAAATTCGTTCATAACTACTTGAGAGCTTTTGAAATCTTCATATCTTTTTCTTAAAAAGATACACATAGATAGATAGAAAAATAATAAAATCATGCTTCACAAATATGCTATTTTCATAAAATATATTCATAAAATCAATGATGATAATAAAATATACTTTTTATATCTCACATGCTAACTTTTATTTTATAAAAAATATAATTTCATCAACAAATAATTTATTTACATGAAAAATATGATAATTTAAAAATAAATAAGAAAAATAAGATTTCACTTGTCTTGATCATTCCAAATCTTCAGACTTCGTTTGATGAATCAAATAATTTAATTTAAATATTAAATCATAATTAATTTTTTTAATTAATTAAATAATAATAAAATAAGATTGTTAATCAGAAGGTTGGTTGGATAGACCATCCAAGCATCAAGCGATTTGGGGTCATCTTGTCGGGATCAACTTGTCCTTAGAGCAGGAAGAAGGGATTCTTTCCTAAGATGAAAGTCTTCCTAGAGAGAGAAAGGTATAAAGAGGAGAGAGAGAAACTCTTTTTTTTCTTCTTTATTTTTTTGGTTTTCTTCTTTCTTCTTCGTTTGAGCAAGGAAAGTGGAAATAGTAAAAGGCCAGCCACATCCATGATGACGACCATGACCAATGATGGCCTCTTGGCACCGATGATGTAACTCCAATCTTTGATGACCAAGGCAAGGCCATCTTTAGCAATGATGGCTAGTTCAATGAAAAGAAAACAAAACAAAATCGAAAATAGAGGAGGTTTGGTTTCAAAGGAAATCCAACAACTAAAGTCAACCAAGTTATCAAAGAAGCTAAGAAGAAGAAGGGGAAAGAGGTTCAAAGGCCATGCTTTATCTGTTAGATGTATGCTCTAAAAGTTAGATTAACTGACATATGTTTATATTCTAAAAGTATTATTTTATAATTAAAAATTTTAAATTAATAAAATTTGGGTTATTTTTTTATATATATATGTGTTTTAAATATGTCCATGAATCGTCCGAGGAATTAATGGATGATGACACATATTCTCAAGAGTTAAAAATTTGAGGAATGTATCATTAGTGATTAATTAAAAAATTCTTTCGATTAATGGATCATCATAAGGACGGTAATTGATCTAGATAAATCGGTGCATAGATCACTTTTCTTAGTAAATAAATAAGTCTCGAGTCTACTATGTGGGAATACTGGAGCAAGAGTATAGGTGCTTGATAAAGATCAAGGATACTAAGCATGACCAGCATGAGAAGTTATTTGGATGGCTATCCACTCATCAGTGACTTACTCGATGTTGTAGTTGTATAGATAGTTCTTAGACCTACGGTGTCTCAGCTATTCACAGTAGGATTGCTGTAGTTTGACTATACAATTACTTGATTACCTAGCTATTCAAAATTTTACAGTGTATATTGGCTATAATAGATCCATTGTAGGAATAGGATGTGCATCAAGATGGAATCTGTCGATCATGATAGATAGGAAGTGATCCTATACAGTTTATGAGACTGAGTCCTTAAGACCATGGCCATGGCAGGAGAATGATGGAAAGAGTTTTCATAAGTTTTTACATAGACTCGAGTTGATTGAATTTGGCATATGATAGATGAATGGGTTTGATGAGTTATTCTTGACCTACATCTAGTCAAAATTCATGATAGAAAAATCAAACTATATGGTAACTACACCTAGAGATTCATTTTAGTTCTACTGGGTTACCACTATATATTGCTAGGTATTGTTGGTAGATTATGAGATCAATAAGAATTATTTTGTTAATCAATAATTTTTGATTGGATGAATTGAAAAGATTTTCAATCTACTGAAAGAAGTTTCAATGATATTGTTGATGAAGATCACAATGTATCTTACAATGACATTATTGATGGATATCACAATGTATCTTACTACTAGACAGAATTGAACCTATGGAGTCATATACAAAAGAGATTCTTAATTGATCAGATGGTTGATTCATGATTATAAATCATATTCAGATTTAATTATCAATGTGATTGATGATTAAACCAAAGCAATTATTGCAATTGCCAAACTTACTAAAAGTTAGTAAGTTGTAGGAGGATTTTGTTACAATTGGATTGCAATGGGGTTCAATTTAATTGAGTTAAGATATTCAAATCAAATCTAATTAAATTTAATTTGATAGTATAAAGCTCTATTGGATAATACATTTGATTGGATCAAATCCTATTAGGTCATCATGTGATAATTCAATTATCCAAGAAATCATTTTCTAATTTAATGAGGTTTTAATCTAACTAATTTTCTAATTGTATTATAGACTAATTCGATTCCTTATTAGACTAGGACCTACTTAGTTATTTGATTATAATTAATTTCTAAATTAATAAGAATTGATCCAAAAATTAGTTAGAGTTTGAACCAAATCAAGAAGTCCTAGTTTGACTAGGACTCATCCTTATTTCATGCACCAACTAGCCCCACGCCTAATACCTTATGAAGCCACCCCTTTTGCTTATATTTTAGCATGAATAATCCCTCCTCACGCCCCTCTTTTTCATGACATATCTCATGTGAAAAATAGGGAGGTGCTCAAGTGTTGGACACCCACTAGGATTCACCATATAACTAGGTCTTTGACCTTGTTAAAAGATCTTGGATGCCACCATTTAAATAGGCTTTTGGCGTGAGTTAAAAGAACATTTTCAACATGAAAAATCAGAGAAAAAGGGTGTGGGTTTCTCCTCTAAGCATGAGAGAAAATAAGAGAGGCCTTCCACTCTTATGGGCTTTGATTTTGAAAGAGAAGGAAGAAGAAAGGTTCTTCTTCCTCCATCTTTTGTTCCTCCTATACCTTTCCTTCTTCAAAGAGTTTGAGAGATCTAGGAAGGATTCAAATCCACCATTAAGAGGCATCTTCTGTAAGAAAGCTAGCACCCCGGTGAAGATGCACACCTTTGTTCAGATCGAAAGCTTTGGGTGGAAACCATAAAGGCCGGATGCATGTGCGGCTTTACAAAAATCTTATCAGATTATCACGATAATCAAATTGCGGTGTTCTACTACCTAAGCAAAGATATTAAATCTAAACTTCTGATTTGATTTTATTTTCAGCATCTCAATTTTGCACGTGATAGATCTTAGGATGATAATAGATTAGATCTACTGCTTGCATGATAAAACCTGAAATTTTTTTGCTACTATATCTAAATTTTTAAATTTTAGCATGTACTAGAAGATTAGATTTTTTAAGAAATTCTTCAAGTAGTCTCAAAGTCTAAATCATTTCACATGCATTAGATTAAGATCTAAAAATCAGATTTGATAGATTTGAAAAATTCTAGTTAAAGTTCAAGATTGTTCTGATAGAAACTTATTCTAAAACGATCATAGAATGTTATTTGATAACATGTTAATCAGATTTTTAGGTCTGATTTTTATCATGTATAAGATTAAAATCTAATTTTAATATAATGTATGAGACTACAATCTAAATTTGATTTGATACACGAGATGTATTTAATATAGGATCATGTTTAGATCTATATTGCATGAGATGTAATTACTTTAGATATGAAATTACTTGATTATGATCTGATTTTTGATTCATGCATAAGGTGTATGTTAGATCCAAGAAGCATGAGATGTATGATTAGATCTAAAATCAAATTTAATAAATTAGATTAGATCTAATGTAAAACATATAATGATAATTCTGATTATATATGAGATGTATGATGTTTATTGTTCTTGTATGCATATATGTTATGTATCGATTAGAATTGATTTCTTAGTAGCCAACTATTCTTCCAGAATCGTAGTAAAGGCCATCCTACCATAGTGGATTATGGTGAAAGGGGTGCTTGTACAAATCAAGAGGAGGAACCACGAAAAGAAAAAACTTATTTTTATGCAAAATTCTAGACTTGAAACTCTAGGTTCATGCATGAGATGCATGATTATAAGATCTGATTTTTATATGAGATGCATGTTTGATTAGATCTAAATATACATGAGATGTATATTTAATCAAACCTACTTTAGATCAGATTTAAATTGGTTTAATTAATTATTTATGAGATACATATATTATTAGTTTAGACCTAAAAATCATTTCAACATCTAAACTACCTTATGTCCATAACATACTTAATTAAATATCTAAAATTATGAATTAAAGATCTAAAATTAAGAATTTAAGTTAAGATTAAAATCTGAAATCTATTATATATATATAAAATAATATTCTATGAAGGAGTATTATGGTGTTGCCACCTTAGCATCTCAGATAATTTTAGTTATGCCATGAGAATTATTATTTTATTATCTATAATAATTTAAAATATTATTTTTAAATAATAATAAAATAGTATTTTAAAAATTATATATATAAAATAATACTCTATGGAGGAGTATTGTAGTGTTGCCACCTTAGTATCATAGATAATTTTAATAATGCCACATGAATTATTATTTTATTATTTATAATAATTTAAAATATTATTTTTATATAATAATAAAATAATATTTTAAAAATTAAAAAAATAATATTTTAAAAATAAAAGTAGAAAAGGAATAAGAGATAAAAAATATTTTAATAAAATTATTATTTTTAAAAATAAAATATTATAAAAATAATAATAGTAATATTTTTTAAAAATATTAATTTATTATTATTTTAAAAAATAATATATCATTTTTAAATTTATTTATTATTTATTATATATATATAATAGTACTCTATGGAGGAGTATTATGGTGTTGCAACCTCAGCATCTCAGATAATTTTAGTTATGCCACATGAATTATTATTTTATTATCCATAATAATAATTTAAATATTATTTTTAATAATAAAATAATATTTTAAAAATTAAAAAATATAATATTTTAAAAATAAAAATAGAAAAAAGATAAGAGATGAAAAATATTTTAAAGTAATTATTATTTTAAAAACTAAAATATTATAAGAATAAATATTAATTTTTAAAAAATATTAATTTATTATTATTTTAAAAAGATAAGATATTATTTTTAATTTTAAAAATAATAACATACTAATTTATATTTTTTAAAATAATATTTTTATTATTTTTAAAAAATAATATATTTTGAGATTTGAATCGATCCATCGGATTAGATTAGATCAAATTTAATAAATTATCCATAAATAGAGCACGATACTCCATCGATTTGAAAGCCAAATCTCTATATCTAATAGCCTCCGAAAGTTTGGAGAAGATGTGTAAAGAAGTGAGAGGATGGAAGTGTAATCAGGATCGATGTTTGCTAAGAGAGAAGGGGAGCCATGGTGGGACAACATCGATGGACACGAAAAAAGTATGAGAATAAGAAGAAAGAAAAAAATAATAATAATAAAATATTATCTTATTAAAAAAAGAAAAAAGAAGAAGAAGAGAGAGAATTTTTCTCTCTTTCTTCAATGGTGGTGCCGGAGGTGGTGATACTGATAGGAGTGCCAAAAAGTGCGATCGAGATCGATATTTATCGAGAGAAAAAGAAGCGGTGGTAAAACAGCAGGGGTGAGGGTGGCACTGATAGATGTGGAGAAGGTATGAGAAAAAGAGAGAGGATGGAGGTGTGATCGGGATCGTTATTTGCTAAGAAAGAAGAAGAGCTGTGATGAGGCGATAAAAGGATGCAACAATACTGGTGGGCATGTAGAAGATACGAAAATAAAAAAAATATAAATAAAATATTATTTTATTAAATAATAAAAATATATCATATAATAAATAAATAAATAAATAAATAAATAAAATATTAAAAAATTAAAAAAATATTTATTATAAATATTTATTATTAAAAAAATTAAAAAATTACAGACCATAATTATTTACCCCACGCAACATGAGGGTCTTCGATTAGTTAAGAATTTATATTAAGATTAAAATCTAAAATTAAGAATTTAAGATCTTAATCTTAACAATAAAACATGAGGGTCAGGATATGGGTGTAGCAATTAGGTTCAATGAATAAACTATAATTAGTATCTTTGATTAGATCATGCTATAATTAGCAATGAAGTTTGTCCATTGTTAAGCAGTCTTTTTCTAGTAGTGTATTATTGGAGATAAATCCCGCTCCCGTCGAAGTCTAGTTCGATGCTCAGCCTAATGCAACCAGTAGCCGTAGAAGAGCTTCAGCAGACGGACTTTAGCCGAACCCCCAACGGTCAAGCTTCTTCTAATCCGTTCAGCTGGCCAAACTACTTAGCGATCGAGTTTCTTCTAACCCGTTCAGTCGGCCGAACTACTTAGCGGTCGAGCTCCTTTGGACTCTCTAGCCGTCGAGTTCCTTCGAACTCCTCAGTAGTCAGGCTCTAACCGAACTCAATCACCGAGCTTCAGTCGGACTCCCGCAAAGCCGAACTCTCCGCGTCATTACAGCCAGGCACCTACGGGAGCCGAACTCCCTCCAAGCTTCCTCTCCGGTCGGATTTCTTCGGGAGCTGGACTCATCCCAGACACCCTTCGGACGGACTTCTTTGGGAGCTGGACTCATTCCAGTCATCCTTCGGACGGACTTCTTCGGGAGCTGGACTCACCCCAGACACCTCCTTCAGACAGACTTCTTCAGGAGCCAGACTCCTCCCTAACGCCCCCTTCGGACGGACTTCTTCAGGAGCCGGACTCCTCCCTGACACCCCCTTCGACCGATCGAGCTCCTACCGAACTTCCCAACGGTCGAGCCTTAGCCGCGTACCTCTAGCCAGACGTCTACGAAAGTTGAACTCTCTCCAAGCTTCCTCTTCAGGAGTTCTAACTCCTCCGAAATGGGCACACGATGAAGGCCTTCAATCCTTCATTCGGCTAGCTCTACAGCCATCACCATCAGTCCACTGCAAGCGATAGCGATCCACTGTCAGGCGGTGATGGTTGTCACCATCAACCCACTGCAGACGGCATCTTTCCATGACATTGACTCCGTCGAACCTCGAGCGGCCCATCAGCATGCGACTGCAGCTGTCACCATCAAGCTCCGCTATAAAAAGGATCCTCCAGATACGTTAATCTCTCTGATCTCAAAACTCCCCTCTTCTTCTCCAAGCTCTGGAACTCATTTCCAAGCACTCCATTCTTGTTGGCTAGAGCTGACTTGATCGTCGAAGGGTCCTGTCGGAGCCACCCCCCCACCGACTCTGGATGGAACTTTATTTTGCAGGTCCCCAGCGGCGACCTCATCGACCTCCACTCCAGCGGACTCCGGTGATGACCAGTTTCTACGTCAACATGTATGATTTATAGAGAATCATAGCTAAAGGACTACACATATCCATAAAAATAATAAATAGTGTTGACACAGAAATTGGTCGTCGTCGAAGTCCACTGGAGTTGAGGTCGATGAGGTTGCCATCGGAGACCTGCAAAATAAAATCCCATCCAGAGCCGGTGGGGGGGGGGTGGCTCCGGCAGAACCCTCCGATGATCAAGTCAGCTCTGGCCAACAGGAATGGAGTGCTCGAGAATGAGTTCTGGAGCTTGGAGAAGAAGAGGGGAGTTTAGAGATCAAAGAGATTAGCGTATCTGGAGGATCCTTTTTATAGCGGAGCTTGATGGTGATAGCTGCAGCCACGTGCTGGCAGGCCGCTCGAGGTTCGATGGAGTCAGTCTCATGGGAAGGTGCCGTCTGCGGTGGATTGGTGGTGATAGCCATCGTCGCCTGACAGTGGGTCGCTATTGCTTGCAGTGGACTGATGGTGATGGCTGCAGAGCCAATTGAATGAAGGGTTGAAGGCCTTCGTCGTGTGCTCATTTTGGAGGAGTTCGGACTCCTGAAGAGGAAGCTTGGAGAGAGTTCGACTCCCGTAGGCGTCTGACTGGAGGTACGCGGCTAAGGCTCGACCGTTAGGGAGTTCGGTAGGAGCTCGGTCGATCGAAGGGGGCGTCAGAGAGGAGTCCAGCTCCTGAAGAAGTCCATCCAAAGGGGCCATCAGGGAGGAGTCCGGCTCCTGAAGAAGTCCGTCTGAAGGGCATCTGGGATAAGTCTAGCTTTCGAAGAAATCCGACCGAAGAGGAAGCTTGGAGGGAGTTCGGCTCTCACAAGCGCCTGGCTGTAACGACGCGGAGAGAGTTCGGCTCTTACGGGAGTCTGACTGAAGCTCGGCAATTGAGTTCGGCTAGAGCCCGACTGCTGGGGAGTCTGAAGGAGCTTGGCGACTGGGGAGTTTGAAGGAGCTCGGCCATTAAGTAGTTTGGTCGGTTGAATGGATTAGAAGAAGCTCAGCCGCTAAGTAGTTCGGTCGGGGTTAGAAGAAGCTCGGCCATAGGGGGTTCGGCTAAAGTCCATCTGCTGAAGCTCTTCTGTGGCTATTGGTTGCATTAAGCTGAGCATCGAACTAGACTTCAGCAGGAGTGGGGTTTATCCCCAACACTAGCCCCCTACTCTCAAGTTCGAAAATCAAAGAAAGAGAGTGCAGGAAAGGCGACTGCCGAAGTCTTTCTCTGAGCCCCGTGCTAGTCTAGGTCGAAACTTGGGGGAGATCTCATCTCCAGCTAAAGTTGATATCGAAGTTGAAGCCCGGGGAAGATCCCATCTCTAACTGAGGTTGAGAGAGGCTTCGTCCGCTGCGATCGAAGTCGGAGATTGCGCTCCTTGGGGCGACATTGTCTCCTACAGTCGAGGTTGGATTTGAAGCTCTCCAGTCAAGGTTGGCCCGGTCGCTCGGGGGAGATCTTATCTTCTTTGGCTAAGGTTGATGCGGGCGCTCGGATGAGGTTCTCCTCTTATTCCAAATCTTCAACTTTGCTCACATAAGGATGAGGTTCTTCTCTTGTTCCTAACGGACTGTGGGGGCACATTCGGACTGTTGCCCGTCTTCTCCCATCTCGTTCTTTGTGAACGAGGCCTTTGACTTTATTCGCATTAGGATGAGGTCCTCCTCTTGTTCCTAATGGGCTATGGGAGCACATACAGACTGTCGTCTGCGCCTCTCCCCTCATCTCATCCTTTGTGAACGAGGCCTTCGACTTTGCTCGACGAGGTCCTCGTCCTGCTTCTAACGGGCTGTGGGGCACATTCGGACCATTGCCCGTCTCCTCCCATCTCATCTAAGGTGAACGAGGCCTTCGACTTTGCTCGCGTTAGGACGAGGTTCTCCTCCTGTTCCTAATGGGCTGTGGGGGCACATACGGACCGTCGTCCGAGCCTCTCCCCCATCTCGTCCTTTGTGAACGAGGCCTTCGACTTTGCTCGCGTTAGGATGAGGTCCTCCTTCCTGTTCCTAACGGGCTATGGGGGCACATACGGACCGTCGTCCGCGCCTCTCCCCCCATCTCATCCTTTGTGAACGAGGCCTTCGACTTTGCTCGTGTTAGGACGAGGTCCTCCTCCTATTCCTAATGGGCTGTGGGGGCACATACGGACCATCGTCCTCGCCTCTCCCCATCTCGTCCTTTGTAAACGAGGCCTTCGACTTTGCTTGCGTTAGGATGAGGTCCTCCTTCTATTCCTAACGGGCTATGGAGGCACATACGGACCGTCGTCCGCGCCTCTCCCCCATCTCATCCTTTATGAACGAGGCCTTCGACTTTGCTCGCATTAGGATGAGATCCTCCTCCTGCTCCTAACAGGCTATGGGGGCACATTCAAACCATCGTCCGCCTCCCTCCATCTTGTCTAAGGTGAACGAGGCCTTCGACTTTACTCGCATTAGGATGAGGTCTTCCTCCTATTCCTAACGGGCTGTGGGGGCACATACGGATCGTCGTCCACGCCTCTCCCTCCATCTCGTCCTTTGTGAATGAGGCCTTCGACTCTGGGAAGGTCTTATTTTCCATGGTCGAAGTTGACCTAGGGGAGATCTTATCTTCTGCAGTCAAGGTTTAGAGATCTTTGGCCTGCTCGGGGGAGATCTTATCTCTTGCAGCCGAGCTTTCCTCGGGGGAGATCTTATCTCCTACTGCCGAGCTTTCCTCGGGAGAGATCTTATCTCCTGTCAAGATTGTTGCTCGCGTTAGGACGAGGTTCTCCTCCTGTTCCTAACCAAGGTTGACTTGGTCGCTCGAGAGAGATCTTATCTCTAGCCGAGGTTGTCAACGGTCGCTCGAAATAGATCTTATCTCTGACCGAGGTTGTTGCTCGCGTTAGGATGAGGTTCTCCTTCTATTTCTAACGGGCTGTGAGGGCACATAAGGGCCGCTGTTAGGGCCTCTCCCTCCATCTCATCCTTTGTGAATGAGGCCTTCGCTCGAAAGAGATCTTATCTCTAGCCGAGGTTGTTGCTCGAGTTAGGATGAGGTTCTCCTCCTGTTCCTAATCGAGGTTGACTCGATCGCTCGGGAGAGATCTTATCTCTAGCCGAGGTTATCAACGATCGCTCGGGAGAGATCTTCTCTCTAGCCGAGGTTGTTGCTCGCGTTAGGATGAGGTTCTCCTCTTGTTTCTAACCGAGATTGACTCGGTCACTCGGAAGAGATCTTATCTCTAGCTGAGGTTGACTCGATCGCTCGGAAGAGATCTTATCTCTAGCCGAGGTTGACTCGGTCGCTCGGGAGAGATCTTATCTCTAGCCGAGGTTGATGCTCGCGTTAGGATGAGGTTCTCCTCTTGTTCCTAATGGGCTGTGGGGGCACAAAAGGGCCGTTGTCAGAGCCTCTCCCCCGATCTCATCCTTTGTGAATGAGGCCTTCGATTGATTCGGTCACTTTGGGAGAGATCTTATCTCTAGCCGAGGTTGACTCGATTGCTCGGGAGAGATCTTATCTCTAGTCGAGGTTGTCCACGGTCGCTCGAAAGAGATCTTATCTCTAGCTGAGATTGTGAACAGTCGCTCGGAGAGATCATATCTCTAGCCGAGGTTATTGCTCGCGTTACGATGAGGTTCTCCTTTTGTTCCTAACCGAGGTTGACACGATTGCTCGAAAGAGATCTTATCTCTAGCCGAGGTTGTCCACGATCGCTCGGGAGAGATCTTATCTCTAGCCGAGATTGTCGCTCGCGTTAGGACGAGATTCTCCTCTTGTTCCTAACCGAGGTTGACTCGATCGCTCGGAAGAGATCTTATCTCTAGCCGAGGTTGTCAACGGTCGCTCGAAAGAGATCTTATCTCTAGCCGAGGTTGTCGCTCAAGTTAGGATGAGGTTCTCCTCCTGTTCCTAACCGAGGTTGACTCGATCGCTCAGGAGAGATCTTATCTCTAGTCGTGATTATCAACGGTCGCTCGAGAGAGATCTTATCTCTAGCCGAGGTTGACTCGATCGCTCGAAAGAGATTTTATTTCTAGCCGAGGTTGATGCACGTGTTAGGATGAGGTTCTTCTCCTATTTCTAACAGACTATGGAGGCACATAAGGACTGCTATCAGGACCTCTCCCCCCATCTCATCCTTTGTGAACGAGGCCTTCACTCGGAAGAGATCTTATCCCTAACCAAGGTTATTGCTCGCGTTAGGATGAGGTTCTCCTCCTATTCCTAATGCGGCAATCTGCTTCTTCCCTGTCATCGCATAGGCTTTGCATTCAGAAATAATATTATCGAAAAGAAAGAATTTTATTGAAAGGAAGTTACTAGCAGCGCATCCCCAAATTTCATATTTCAAGGTCGTGGTAGCGTTGTTCCTCCGTATTTCTTCAGCAATAAGTTTCGGGGTGGACGACCTCCTCATGCTAGCCTTCTCAATTTGGTGCAAGCTCTTATCGCTGAGAGACAACGAATCGCTGATGCACCAAGCTCCTCCCCGGGATAACGTTGATGATGCCGTAAGGCGGCCGACCTTGTAGTTTCTGATTACGATAGCGCCCTTAGCCGATCTTCTCCTACCGAAGGAATTTACCCAGCCGCCTCTTTCTGACGAGCTCCTTAATTTCATCTCAAAGCTGGATGCATTCCTCGGTGTCGTGGCCGTGGTTACGATGGTAGAGATAGTACTTATTTCGATCGTGCTTGTTTGGGGGAGACTGTAACCCTTCTGGTCTTGGTAGCTGGTTCTTCACTTCGGTGAGAATCTGAGTTCGAGGAGCATTAAGGGGGGTGCAGTCGCGGAACCTTTTGGGAGAAGGACTTCTTCACGCCCTTCTATCAGAAATTTCTTGGTGGCGAGCTCAAAAAGTTTGGGTCTTACGCTGTGGAGGTTGTAAGCGCGGCCGCACTTCATTCCGTCCCTTTGTGAAACCTGCGGGAGAACTTCATGCCCCCTTGTCGGGGTGTCCTTGGAGTCATACTCGAGAGGGAGTCCTCGCTTGCCCTGGGGGTGGTTGTGAGCTCTGCCGAACTTCATCTCACCTCCTGTGAAATCTTTGTAGGGGGCTTCCTTGGTGACACACTTGAGCGGGAGTCCGGCCTCACATGCACCGAACTTCATTCCGTGGGAGAACATCATTCCACCCTCGCTTGCACCGAACTTCATTCCGCTTTGCGCCCTCGCTTGCATCGAACTTCATTCTGCTTTCCCATGAAAGCTTCCACGGGAGGACTTCATGCCCCCTTGTCAGAGCTTCCTCGATGATGAGCTTCAAGGTGGAGTTCGGCCTCACTTGCGTCGAACTTCATTCCGTAGAACTTCATTCCATCCTCGCTTGCGCCGAACTTCATTCTGCTTTCCGTCCTTGCTTGCGTCAAACTTCATTCTGCTTCCTTACAAAACCCTCTTTCGAGGATGTTCATGCCCCTTTGTCGGGGCTTCCTTGATGACGGGCTCGAGGGGGAGTTTGGCCTCGCTTGCACCGAACTTTACTCCACTTTTCCACGAAGCCTTCCACGAGAGAACTTTGACTCTCCGTTTCTTCTTTCCAAGTGCGATTGGTATGCCCAAACGCTCTCCCTTAAGGCCGATTCCTCGTGTCCTCATGGCGGGCTTGCTGGCAAAGTCTCCGTCAGAGATTGTCGCACGGCCTGCATCATCTCGGTGGGGCCGCGAACTCATCCAGAACTACTCTACATCTGCGGTGGCTTCGAGTGGAGCCTGGGCTGCCGGGGCTGCAATGGGAGCCGATCGCTGAGTCGAAGCTCTCTTGGAGGTATTTTCTCTTTGGGAGAGAAAAGGAAGATCTTCGGAGGGAGAAGGGAAAAATCATCGTCGAGCACTCCTTTAAGAACAAGGGAACCTTGGAGGTTCGTGCCCTCCTTCTAGCGCCAATCTGTTGACACAAAAATTGGTCATCACCGGAGTCTGCTGGAGTTGAGGCCGATGAGGTCGCCGTCGGGGATCTGCAAAATAAAGTCCCATCCAGAGCCGGTGGGGGGTGGCTCCAGCAGGACCCTCCGACGATCAAGTCAGCTCTGGCCAATAGGAATGGAGTGCTCGAGAATGAGTTTTGAAGCTTGGAGAAGAAGAGGAGAGTTTAGAGATTAGAGAATTAGCATATCTAGAGGATCCTTTTTATAGCGGAGCTTGATGGTGATAGCTACAGTCGCGTGCTGGCAGGCCGCTCGAGGTCCGATGGAGTTAGTCTCATGGAATGGTGCCGTCTGTGGTGGGTTGATGGTGACAGCCATCGCTGACTGATAGTGGATCGTTATCGCTTATAGTGGACTGATGGTGATGGCTGCAGAGCCAGCCGAATGAAGGGTTGAAAGTCTTCATCGTGTGCTCATTTTGAAGGAGTTCGGACTCCTGAAGAGGAAGCTTGGAGAGAGTTTGACTCTCGTAGGTGTCTGGTTGGAGGTACGCAGCTAAGGCTCGATCGCTGAAGAGTTCGGTAGGAGCTCGGTCGGTCAAAGAGGGCGTCAGGGAGGAGTCCGACTCCTGAAGAAGTCCGTCCGAAGGGGGCATCAGGGAGGAGTCCGGCTCCTAAAAAAGTCCATCCGAAGGGTGTCTGGGATGAGTCTAGCTCCCAAAGAAATTCGATCAGAGAGGAAGCTTGGAGGGAGTTTGGCTCCCACAGGTGCCTGGCTGTAACGATGCGGAGAGAGTTTGGCTCTTGCGGAAGTCTGACTGAAGCTCGGCAGTTGAGTTTGGCTAGAGCCCGATTGCTGGGGAGTCCGAAGGAGCTCGACGGTTGGGGAGTCCAAAGGAGCTCGACCGCTCAGTAGTTCGGTCGGCTGAATGGGTTAGAAGAAGCTCGACCGCTAAGTAGTTCGACCGGGGTTAAAAGAAGCTCGACCGCAGGGGGTTCAGCTAAAGCCCGTCTGCTGAAGCTCTTCTGCAGCTACTGGTTGCATTAGGCTGAGCATCGAACTAGACTTCGGTGGGAGCGGGCTTTATCCCCAACAAATAGTATAACTCTTCCCAAACCAAAAAAGAAATGGGATCAATTCGATAAAAAGATGGATCAATTCGATAAAAAGATGGCTCAATTGAATGCAAAATCCATCAATATACTTTATTGTTTCTTAGATATGCATGAGTTTAATAAATATCATCTTAGACATCGACTAAAAAAATTTAGGACATGTTAAAAATAAGTCATGAAGGAACAAGTCAAGTCAAAGAGTCAAAAATTAACTTACTTGTTTACAAATATAAAATATTCAAAATAAAAATACATGAGTCTATTTCCAATATGTTTACCAAATTTATTGAAATTATAAATGCTCTAAATAGCCTAGGTAAAACTTATTCTAACAATGATCTTATTTACAAAATGGTTAGATCTTTACCTAAAAAATAGAAAGCTAAGATGTGGGCAATACAAGAAGCGAAGGATCTTACCAAGCTATCTCTAGAAGAACTCAAGGATTCTCTCATGACTCATGAGATGCATATGGCTCAAAAGAAAGAAGAAGAGGAGCTAAGAAAAATGAAGATCATCATCTTTAAGTCCACTTCAAATTATTAAGAAATTGATGAGTCAGAGGAAGATGAAGAAGATGATGATAAGGATATGGTACTTCTTTCAAGATAGTTCAAGAAGTTCCTCATGAAGAAAGACATGAAGAAGAAGGAGAAAGAAGAGAAGAAAATCATTACCAACAATCAAATGCATCCCAAAAAGATGAAGAAGAGCGCTTTACTAGGGTTTTAGGAAAGTGGTGACCCATCAACCTTGGATGAGGAAGAATCTTTGCCTCATGGCCTTGGAGGATGAGATAAATTATGAAAATTCATCCAATTTTATTTTTGATGAACTACTTGATACTTTCAATGAACTAATGCATGAATTTAAAAAGTTAAGATAGAAAAGTAGAAAGCTTAAAAAGAATAATTCTAATTTAAAAAAAAATTAGCTAAAAAAAGAAGATTTGATTAAATCTTAAAATTCTTTAGTTAAAGAAAAAAATATTAAGCTTAAAAAAAGATATTTTAAAATCATAACTAAAAAGAATAAAAATTTTTTAATTAAAAAAAAGAGCTCTTGGAAGAAAATAAGAAATTAAGAAGAAAAGTTGAGATTTTGAAATCTACAACTAAAAAGTTTATAATTAGCTTTCAAAATTTTCAATCTATGGTAAAAACCAATGGAGTTGTTTTTAATAAAGTAGAAACCAGTTTTAATACTTTAAGAAAATAGCAAAATATAAAAAATATTTTTATAAGAGCTTCAATTAAAGATCATACTATTAAGTATTTTAAGTATAATCAAATTGGCTACAAAATTTTGGAATATAATTTAAAAGAAAACTAGCCAAATCTTGATAAAATAAATTTAGATTCTAAAAGA
Organism: Cocos nucifera; assembly: GCA_006176705.1. Classification (NCBI taxonomy): domain Eukaryota; kingdom Viridiplantae; phylum Streptophyta; class Magnoliopsida; order Arecales; family Arecaceae; genus Cocos; species Cocos nucifera. The sequence goes on along the minus strand of QRFJ01002220.1, from coordinate 32,643 downwards.
AATCTTAAATACTAACTCCTATGGATGCGAGATTGCTTGGGTACCAAAAGCTATGATGTAATTTTGTAAGTATGCCAAGGATCCAATGAGTTTAAAAGAGAAAAATGTTCTTACTTAGATACCTTGGAACTAATAGATGATGGATGGTGATTGTTAGTATAATCTAAATTTTTCTTATATTATACCATAAATAATTATTTGTGAATGTGTTGACTTTAATAATTTATTAATATGTATGCATATGATAATTTTCTTCATATTTTGATAAGTATAATTCATTTTGATGCTTGCAATGATTCCATGTTTTAATTTTTAAATTAATATGCTCTCATCTATATATCATGCTATAGTTAAAATGGTTTTAGCTTGAAATTCAGCATGATATTTTAAGTCTTCCCACATCAATTCTATATTTGATGAATTTAAAATAAAAGATGCTTAATTGATTTAAATCTTTTAATTGCTAAATTCATAAGAGAAACTAAGTTTGACATTCCCCTTATAAGATGATAAATTATTAAATTTACTCAAAAATTTTTGCATGAAATAAATATTTAAAGATAAAGCATCTTCTCATAAAATTCAAATACTTGATATTGCATTGCATTTTAGATTTCTAAGGATTCAAACTCTCCTAGTTGAAACTAAACATATATAACTATATATCTAGATTTTCCCATCTCAATATTCCTAAATTGATTGATTATCACATCTCATTTGATCAAATCATTGAATCTCAAATTTAGTTTGAATGTCATCCTTAACCTTTAAATCAATTGAATATCTTCTTGATCTAAATTTAATTAATTTTTTTCTAATTTGGATCATCTCTGGACTGATTCTGTATCAAGGTGTCGACCCTAAATTCTATAGATATCGATACTTAAATTGAAAAATCTTTCTAGAACTATTCTGGAAAGGTGTCGACACGATATATTAAGAAGTATCGATCCCTTCTAAGGTGTCAACACTTTTTAAGCAAGGTGTCAGTCCTTTTTTCTGGTTAGGGCGTTTAAACTCGAAACCATCCCTTCCATATTTTTTGTTTTCGTTCATTCCTTCGAGCTGGGACCTCTCCGAACTTCCTCCACCACCCAATCCAAACCTCCAAACCCTTCCTTATTCCCTCCTTCCCTTATTTTGGTGCAAAATGTCATGTATGAAGCAGATTACGCAATGGGAGAGTAGACCCCATGCGGGTTCTCCGAGCCCTAGCTCATCATCTTCTCCATCCCTGGTCCATGAACGATGCTCCAAGCACCATGTTGAGCAAAGAATATCTCCACCCTTGTTGGCAGCTCCGTCTCCACCACCAACAGCATCATCTCCTCCTCCGATAGCTCCCTCATCTTCATGAGCCACTCCTTCCCAATCAGCTGCTGTCTCCGATGTGGTTTCTACAGGTAGAAAGATAATTTTGTCTTTCTTGAGAAAAATAGATTTGATTTTGAGAGGAAAATCAAAAACCTAGGTTGGAAGTTCTTCTATTCTTTATATGTGCTCACCTATCCCAATTTTATTAGAGAATTTTACTTAAACTTGAAAAGTGGGAATGGGGTCATTGAATCTGAGGTAAAAGGAGTGCTCATCATTTTTGATAGTGAGAAATTAGGAAGAATCTTGAAAATGAGAGCTGAAGAGAGCCAAATAGATAAACTTTAAAAGAGATCAGAAGAGCTCAAATATATTTTGGAGAGAGAGGATATTAGTGATTTAAAGAAGGTAACTGCTAATCGGTTGTCTACTGATATGCGCCTCCTACATCATATTACCAACAGGATTTTTTTCTCCAAAATCGGTCAACTTGATTTTATGGCTACTAGAGACATATCTTTCACATATCATGTTATTCGAGAGATCCCCCTAAACCTCTCAGTACTTATGATCAGATTTATGGAGGATATAGCAGAAAAGTCTAGGACTTCTCTATCCTATAGGATGGCTTTAACATTGATTTTTTAGGAGCATGGGGTAGATATTGATACAGAGATCACTAAAGCTCTGATGTATACAAATACTTACAATGAACACTTCCTGCACCATATGGGATTTGAGAGATAGGGTGTTCGTTGGATTCATCAAGGAGCTCAAATTCAGGCAGAGGATCTAGTTTAGGCTCCATCTACAGTACCAAAGCTAGATATTCAAATGGAGGAGCCAGCAGCACTGATAAAGCAGACTTATGTGACCACAGAGGTACCTGTGGATTATCCAGAGAGCTCAGACAGATCATATTTTAGACTGGACGAGGACTTGCTAGTTGAGAAAACTTTTTTGAGGATCATTACAATTGTCAGCTCAGAGATTCAGCGACTCACATTAAAGACTATCTCACTGCTCAAAGAGGAGGTTGCACGACTAGTTCAAAAGATTTTTGCTATGAGGATAGATGCTTTAGGCTAGCCTTCTGCAGATGTTGGACCATCTTCTTCTTTTCAGCCTGATCTTAGTTCATAGAGCCTGATCCCATCTTTTAGGATGCTAGGACTTTCCTTATGTTATCATAGAGCCTCCTAGCAATCCACTATTTTGTCAAATATAGGTGTCTTGCATTTTGACCTTTCTATTGACTATCTTGGTTGTAAACAGTTTATGTAAACATCATCGAAAGTAAATAAAAAAGATACTTTCTTTTGAAAAATATGATGGCAAAATGCCTTGATCAGTATTAATTTGTTTGATGTCTTGTTATCTTTTTATATCTTTGAATTTGACTTTTACTACAAAAGTAAGGAAGAGCAAATTCTAAAGAATTATAATTTAAATAAATATAAATATTTAATTTTGATAATTTAAAATTTAAAAAGTGCACACTAAAGAGAAAGAATAATTGAAAAGTAAAAATATTTAACACAAAAAGAATAAATTTTGATTCTTATTTTTTTAAAAAGAATAAATTTTAAGACTTTAATGAATGATGTTATTAATTCTAAAGGAAACATTTCATTACTTCTTCTATCATATCATTTTGTTTCTTCTTGAATGAATGATTTAATTGATTGATTGATATATAAATTAACTAATGATTGGTCTCACTCAATTAATGATTAATGCTCTTAAAACAAACGGTAAGAAAACTTTAAAGAAAAAATGACAAGTTGATTGAAAATACATTTAAATTTCATGAATCTAAATTTTAATATTAAATTCATGTTAAATATGCTTAATTTAAAAGAAAAAAGGAGAGAAATACTTCATATACTTCTTTGATTTGATTAGAAATTCTAAATAACTTGTGTTAGAAAATGAATATTCATTGCATCACATCATTAAGCTTTTATGTGCTTTTAACCTTCTATCTTAACTTGCATAATTTGAATGATTAATTATTCTTAATAATTAATTAGAGTTTAACTAAATTTGAAATATATTCTAAATCTGATTTTTTTTGTGATAAATCATGTTTTATCCTAAAAGATTCAAATTGATTTGTGCTAAGAAAATTCAATTTCATCCTACTTTGAATTCTCATGAAATCTTGATTCACATATGCTTATTCCTTTTGATCTACTTGATTACATTACTAATTTTTTTTGAAAATTAATAGGAGTCAATTTAAAGTTGAAATATTTTTTATGCTACAAACAAGCTAAATTTGACATACTTTCAAGCTTAAAATTCATTTAAAGATCTAAAAATGATTTTAAGTTCTACCATATGGGAGATTTTCAAAATTAAAACTTAATTACCAAATTTCTTTTATTCGATATATTCATGGTACATACCTTTTCTAAGTTGAATTGTTGGATTTTTTTTAAGAAAAGAAATGAATAAATATCATGTTATACTTGGTTTCAATTAAAAAAACTCTAATTTTTGAACTTAAATCAAAAATCTATTTTGATGGTATCAAATAGAATTTTGGCTTTGGACATATTTTACTTGATATTAATTATGCTAAAACATCTTGAGAAAGCTCTATCCCTTAAATATCTTGATAAAATCAGGATTTAAATATTTTCAAAAGGGGAAGAGGGACATCAATATAAATTTAATTTCAAATAAGCTCACTTTTCATATTAAATATCCCATGAAGTTCAAATTTGATACCCCCTTAAGCTTAATTTTCTAAAATTTTTGAATTTGATATATATATATATATCTAAATTTTGATTGATTTTGATGATATTCCTTGTTTCTTCCCATAAGATTTTTTTGATGTTGTCAAAAGGGGGAGAAGAATAAAAATGATTAAGTATATGCTATGTTTAAGCTTATACATTTCATGGAGCTTATTGAAAGTTTTTTTTTTAACAAAATTTATGAATCTGAATTTAAGTTAAATGGGAGCTTTTATGAAATGTGTATTTATATTTATGATAGTATCACTTCATGATTTATACTAGCAAATTTATTGAAGCATATCAAACTTTATTTCTATGCATATACTCAAAATTTTGTCATCATAAAAAAGAAGAAGATTGTTGACGTCATGATTGATTTTGATGATCGTTAAATTTTGAGTATTTAAGTATTTAATAATATATTTCAATAGTGAATATAAGTCTTTCTAGGAATTCAAATTAAAAAATTAATCTAAGAAAATATCTACATAAAAATCATCAAGTTAAAAGCTTCAAAGAAATTAATTTTGAGTTTTAGACTTAGAAGTGTCGACCCCAAAGCTAAAGGTACCGACCCCTATCCTGAAATAAAGTGAAAACATCAAGATTTTAAAGTTCAGAAAGATCAGGTATTGATTCCAGGAGCAAAGATATCGATTCTAGTCCTTTGGCACTCACTGGCATGCATTGGCATGCAGAAAGGACAATCTCCAAATCGATCCCTGTGCTAGAGGATGATCCCAGGGTTGATCTCTATTGCATAGAATAGAAGATAGAAAGCAAAATCTTTTTGGATCCCAGAATGTATCGACCCTAGAGCAAGAGGTGTTGATACTTGAAAAAAAAGTATCGATACCTAAAGAAAAGTATCAATTCCAAGCATGGGGCAGAGTATAATGGCTAGTTTTCTGTACTTCTCCAACAGACTTTTCTCCACTTCAACGGTTACTCCAAATTTTCTAATGGTTAAAACTCACTCAAAAGCAATTTTCAAGTATAAAAAAAATTAGAAATACAATTGGGATAAGAGACTAAGATTTAGAAAGAGAAAATCATTCAAGTTGAGTGAGCCTCATTGAATATCCAAATACAAGAAAAAAGAGAGAATCTTGAGATTCAAATTTAGAGGACTTTCAAGGAATAGCTTCCATAATTTCTCAAGCTATCTCTCAAGCATTAAGAAGAGGGTTTAAGCTTCACATGAGCCATTTATTCAACCTCTTCTTCACACATCAAAAGAGATTCTTTTTTCTTTTATTTTTGTGCTTAAATTATTTTATCTTGTATTTTTATTTTCTTTACAAGTTTTTTTAAGAAAAGAAACTTAGGATATAGGCTAGTCCAAGTCGATAATTGAATGGTGTAAAGATTATGGTTGGTGCTCCTAGTTTAAAATTAATTAGGTTAGTAGTGAATCCGAAAAACTATCAATATAGAGTTGTGGTTGGTGAGCCCGACAAAACTAATTGAGTTTGTTTGTGATCATGAGTCAAAATAAATGCACTATAATCTATGGATTATAGTGAAACTCTCAAGAAAAATTTGAAAAGTAGACATAGGAGCGGGTTACTCCAAACCACTATAAAAATTTTTGTGTGTTTATATTATATTTCTTTCTCCATTACTTTATATATCTTACATGTTTTAAATTGCTAATCATTTGCTAGTTTAGTTTTAACTCTTGCTTAAACTTATTCACATTTGATTCCATTGCATATACTATTAAATTTTTATTTAATTGAATTAAGCTAAGTTAGGTACATAATTGTTTAAAGCTAAATTTGGTTAAAATTTTATAAATCTAATTCATCCCTCCTCTTGGTTGCAACCTTTGGACAATAGTATTACAAGCAGATATCAGTGAAATCCAGATGAGGAGCATTGGATTGCTATGAAGAATATCCTTAAGTACTTGAAAAGGATTAAGGATCTTTTTTTGGTCTTTGGAGGAGGAGACTTATGGGTATAGGGATACACTAACTTGGACTTTATATATGATATTGATGATAGAAAGTCTATATCTAATTTTGTGTTCCTATGTAATGGTAGTGCAATTAGCTAAAAAAATTCTAAGTAACTGATTGTTATAGATTTTATAATGGAGGTAGAGTACATCACCACATCGGAGGGTGCTAAAGAAGGATTCTGATTCAAGAAGTTTATGATAAAACTGGATGTGATGTCATTGAATATCATTCCACTCTTCTTCAACAATAATGATGCCATAGCGCTCATTAAGGAACTGAAGTCTCACCAGAAGTCCAAGCACATCGAATGATGATTTCATTTAATTTATGAATACCTTAAGAAAAAGTTTGTCGAGATACAGAGAGTTGACTCCATAGAGAATGTAGCTGATCCATTGATGAAACCGCTGAGCCAGCAAAAAACTGATGCTTATCTTGAGAAGATGGAGCTCAAGTTTAAGGCTAATTGGCTTCAGGTTAAGTAGGAGTTTATTAGTTGTATGCCTTGCAAGCTAGATTGGCTGACATATATTCACATTCTAAGAATATTATTTTATAATTAAAATTTTTAAATTAATAAAATTTAGATTATTTTTTCATTCATATTATGTTTTAAATGTGTCCATGAATCATTTAAAAAATTAATGAATGATGACACATATTCTGAAGAGTTGAAAATTTAAAACATGGGTCATTAGTGGTTAATTCCAAAATACTCCTAATCAATGTATTGTCACGGGGATGGCAACTGATCCAGATAGATCGGTGCATGGATCGCTTCTCTTTGTGGATAGATGGGTCTTGAGTTTACGGTGTGGGGACACTAGAGCGAGAGTATAGGTACTTGATAAAGATCAAGGATACTAAGCATGACTAGTACGAGAAGTCATTTGGATAGCTACCTACTCGTCAGTGACTTACTCAATATTGTAGTTGTATAGATAGTTCTTTGACGTGTAGTGCCTCGACTATTCACAATAGGGTTATTGTAGTTTGACTACATAATCACTTGGTTACCTAGCCATTCAAAACTTTATAGTATATGTTGGCTATAGTAGATCCATTATAGGAATAAGGTGTGTACCAAAATAGGATATGTCGATCCTGATAGATAGAAAATTATCCTATGTATTTCATGAGACTGAGTCCTTAAAATCATGGCCATGATAGGTGAATGATGAAAAAGTTTTCATAAGTTTCCACATGAACTCAAGTTGATTGAATCTAGCATATGACGGACGAATAGATTTGACAAGTTATCCTTGACTTGCATCTAGTCGAGACTCATGACAGAAAAATTGAATGACATGGTAATTATACCTAAAGGTTCATTTTCAGTTCTGCTGAGTTGCCATTACATGCTACTAGGTATCACTGGTATATTATAAGATCAATAAAAATTATTTTAATAATCAATAATTCTCGATTAGATAAATTGGAGAGAGTTCTAGTTCATTGAAAGAAGTTTAAATAATATTATTGATGGAGATCACAATGTATCTTACTATCAGATAAAACTGACCCCATAGGGTCACATGTAAAAGAGGTTCTTGACTAATCAGATGGTTGATTCATAATTATGAATCATGTTCAGATCTAATTATTAATATGATTGATGATTAAACCAAAGTAATTATTGTAATTATCAAACTTACTAAAAGTTAGTAAGTTGTAGGAGGATTTTGTTGTAATTAGATTGCAATAGGGCTTAATTTAATTGAGCTAAGGGATTCAAATCAAATCTAATTCAATTAGATTCAATTTAATTTGATAGTATAAAGTCCTATTGGATAATAGGTTTGATTGGATCAAATCCTATTGGATCATGTGATAACCCAATTATCCAAGAAATCATTCCCAAGTTTGATGAGGTTTTAATCTAATTAATTTTCTAATTGGATTAGAGACTAATTGGATTCCTTATTAGGTTAGGACCTAATTAGTTATTTGGTTATAACTAATTTCTAAATTTATAGGGATTGATCCAAAAATTAGTTAGAGTTTGAACCAAATTGAAAAGTCCTAGTTTGACTAGGACTCATCCTTATTTCATGCACCAACTAACCCCATGCCTAATACCTTATGAAGCTGCCCCTTTTGCTTATGTTTTAGCATGAATAATCCCTCCTCATGCCCCTCTTTTCTGTGACATATCTCATGTGAAAAATAAGGAGGTGCCCAAGTGTTAGACATGCCCTAGGATTCGCCATATAACTAGGTCTTTGACCTTGTTAAAAGATCTTGGATGCCACCATTTAAATAGCCTTTTTGCATGAGTTAAAAGAGCATTTTCAACATGAAAAATCAGAGGAAAGGGTGTGGGTTTCTCCTCGAGGCATGAGAGAAAATAAGAGAGGCCTTCCTCTCTTGTGGGCTTTGATTTTGAGAGAGAAGGAAGAAGAAAGGTTCTTCTTCCTCTATTTTTCTTCCTTCTATTCCTTCCCTTCTCCAAAGAATTTGAGAGATCTAGGAAGAATTCAAATCCACCATCAAGAGGCAACTTCTGCAAGGGAGCTAGAAATCCAATAAAGATGCACGTCTCTGTTCAGATTGAGAACTTTGCATGGATACCCATATAGGCCGGACACGTGTCCAGCTCTATAGGAAACTTATCATATTTCCACGGCAATCAAATTATAGTGTTCTGCTATCCACGCAAAGATTTTAAATCTAAACTTTAGATCTGATTTTATTTTTAGCATCTTAGTTTTTCATGTAATAGATCTTAGGATGGCAATAAATTAGATCTATTACGTGCATGATAGAACCAAAAAAATTTTCACTACTATATCTGAATTTTTAAATTTTAACATGCACTAGGAGATTTGATTTTCTAAAAAATCCTTCATTATCTCCGTCGAGATATTTGGTTCTCTTTTGCGATGAAAACTCAAGGTGGCTCTAAAAAATACTCGATGGAAATCCAAAGAAATCCTATAGACTTCATTAATAAACAATCAAGGTTTGAGAGACGGTCGATGCTTAAGGAAGGGATTCGGAGGTCTTATATAGATCAATTCCTTGGGCTTTCGCTAGAATCTGACAAGCCCTAGGATTCCTATTTTGAGTGGAAAATGGAGAATGAAGCAAATGGGAGTCTACCTCCTCGCCTCATATGCCAATAACATGAGGTCTCAAAGAAAAAAAAATTGGGGTTCTTTTCTTTAAGATTCATGAGGGAAAATTTTTGAAATATCTAAGTTCTTACATTCTTTCCTCTTAAAATAATTTCATCCTTGAAATTAGCATACTATAAAGTTGATAATTTTAAGAGTACAAAATCCTTATCTTAGGAGTACAACTCAGCATACAGCGATGACCCACCTTCTTAGCCCCCTCTTAATCTTAAGGGATGGCTCAGTACCACTGGAGGGGCGAGTGGGAGTCGAGTCATAAGATTCGGCCAGAGTTTTGACCCTCCACCACCTCAATACCTTTTAGCATCCTCACAGATCTTGATATCTCAGACCTAGAGTAATGTACACATGGAGGAGGTTATGCAAAGGCTTTTGAGCTAGTGACTTCGGAGCCTTACAGATGCCATCTGTAATATGGTCATGGAGCTTTTTCGAGGCCCACACCTGCATGACCAGCTAGGTTCATCATCCTAGCCATCATATCAAGTAATTATATTACTAAATTTTTTTACTTATTTTAAGTTTTCATATTTAGAAACTTGATATATTTAGGTTTGAATTTGGGAAGGGGATATGGAGGCTACAAATTTAATTTAACCATTCAATCGATAGGTCGGAGGTGACTATAGCTTTGTATCATCAAATAAAATATGTAAAAATAATCTATTTGAGAATCGATGGAGTGTATTGAAATATACATCTTCGTATTGAAACTTACTAATATTTTTTTTTATTATAGAATGCTAGAATATTCGGTTCTCATCCACTACTTGCTAGAGAGGAGCAAGAGAAGGAGGTAGATGACAATGAGGATCAGACCTGATTTTTTTTTTATGCATTATATTTTTTTGATACTACTTATAAAAAATTATATAATTTATATTTTTAATATAATATAATTAATTTTTAATTTTTAATTATTATATTATTTTAAATTTTAATTATAACAAGTATTAAGAGCTATAATTCATTATGATTAATTAAAATAAATTTAAAATAATATTATTATTTTTAAAAAAAATAAATTTAAATATTAACATTGATATTAGCAACGACAGTCTCCATCACTAATAATTATTAGCAACAACATTGGCGACTGTTTGTCAATGCTAATATTTCTTAAAATATTATTTTATTTTATTTTAAAATTAAAAAAAATTAGAGATGGTATTAGCAATGGCATTTTTTATTATGAATAATTATTAGCGATGGCATTAGCTATGAACATGTCATTGCTAATATTTTTAAAAATTTAATTTAAAAAATAAAAAATAATTAGTGATGAAATTATTCTATCGCTAAAACCGTTGCTCAAAGTCTTAATAGAAATGGCTAGATTTTTCTTCCCTAATAATGATAGTTAGCAATCAGAATTTTTTAGATTGGCTATTACGATGGATTAGTGATAGCAGATGGACTATTAGCGACGGTGATTAGCTATTGCTAATAGTCTATATTCTTGTAATGAATCAAATAAGAGAGAGGAAAAGGCTAAAAAGAGAAATCTTAGTAGAGAGAAATAAGAGAGAGAAAGTAGAGAGAGAAAGATCTAACAACATAAATAAGAGAGAGAGAAAGAGAGGAAAAAGAGGAGAGAGTAGAGAACTCTCTCTTCTTCTCCTTTTTCTTTTCTTTTTTTTCTTTTTCTTTCTCTCTTCTTCTTCATTTCTTTTTCTTTTCCTTTTTCTTTCTTCCTTCTTCCCATGGGTTCTTTACAAAATAGGAGACCTTTTCTCCTTTGTTTTCCTTGGAGTACATGACCTCCTACCTACTGAGGCAATGGCTAGCGGTGGCTGGGACCACGGCAACATAATAGATGGCACCCCACCCATAATCGATAACAGCAAACGATGTCAAAGAAGGAACAAAGACCATAAAAAACAAATAAGAGAACATAACACTTCTTTCTTGATTGAATCTAGCAAATCATGTTGGAAAATATGTTCCAAAGTCAATCGTCAACCTATTGATGGTTGAGCTACATTGTATCTATAATTGATTCATTAATAAATAAAATATATTTTAATATTTTTTATCATAAAGTATTCATCTTCTAACGAACTCCATTATTGTGATGAAGTCCTTAGGACTATTTAGGTTCGATAAAAAGAGAATTTATCGATTAGTCCTTAAAATTATTCACGATCAAATGATAAGCTGTTAATAAGGAGGACAACGTCTATCGAGCATTGATCGCTGTATGCCATATAGATTGGTTGTCTTCTTAACTAAGGAGTGTGAAGACATTGGTATCACATATAGATGAGATATAGAGATACATCGTCATTGAACTTGATCAATTTTAGAGCATTCTACTATCAAAAATATCTCTGATGAAATATAGATATAAGTATCCCATAGATCTAAGATCACCTCAGTAACTTGCAAGCAACTCACTGTACTTTGATACCGAACTAACTAAATTTTTAATTCAGTAACGGAAGGCTTCTGGGCATAGTCAAGTACTTGCAAAGTTAGTGATTAAGATGAAATTGGCCACTCTAAGAGTTGAAGAAAAATGTATCACTATATTTTAATATACCAAAATCTTGGCCAGGATAATCCATTAGATGGATTTGAGATTTTGAAATACAATGTGGACAATCTTATCAGAGTTGACAGTTGAACTCTGAGGTGTCCTACGAGCATTATGGTCAAGAAGATGAATTATATGAAAATTACATCCACATAGATTCTAAGGATGTTGTTCTACACATTCGACCTATCCGACCGTCGGGTACCATTGCTAGATGGTCACTTTGATTAGTATAAAAATTTATTTTGGTACTACCAGCTTAGGTTTGGACCTACGAGGTCATACATATTAGAGTTCACGATCCAATCGGATGGTTGATCAATATTTAAGAATCATTTTAGGATTAAACGATCAATACGATTGATGTTTAACCTAATGCAAGTATTGTAGGAGGATTGATTAGCAATTAGATTGCTAATTAGCTTAATTTGATTAAGCCAAAGAGCTAAGATTAAGTCTAATTAAATATGATTTAACTAAATTTAGTTTGGACTTGATTGGATCAAATCTAATTGATTTATTGGATAAGCCAAGTGTAAGAAAAAATTAGTCCTAGTTCAACTAGAACTTGGGTCAATCCAATTTCCTAATTTGATTAAAAAATTAAATTAAAATTAAATATAATTTAATTTAATTTAATTTAATTTTAATTATTTTAGGATCTAATTTAATTGTATTGAATTAATTCTGATTTGATTTGATTTGAAAAACCATGTTGGACCAAGTCAAAATAAGAATCCTAGTAAGACTAGGAACTTTCCTCCTTGCGCCACCTTAGTCCCAATGCCCACCCTTCATGCCCCTTTTGATTTTATGTGAATTCTCCATGCCCAAGAGAAGTCCACCACATCCCAAAGTCCTCCTCTTTCTTTCTTATATGGTAAATTAAGTATGGACCAAGTCAAAGTAGGAATTGGTTTTGATTTCAAATTCTATGAGATAGAATTTTAGGAAACAAAAACTCTTCCTATAGTGCACCGATTCCATCTAGATTTTTTTTAGGATTTTCATGGCTTTTAGAGGGGTTTTTGTATGATAAAATCTGATGGTCCATAGTAGAAAAGAAGGAGAGGACGCCCCTTGTCTTGCCCAATTTGGACATTCCTTGTCTAGGTATTTGACCTAGACAAGGACTCCTCAATATCTCTCTATATAGGATAAATTTTGGGCTGATTTTTAGAGATATTATAGAACATAGAGAGACCTTTGGGGTGTATGAAAATCATGAAGAAAGAGTATTGGAGAATGGGAATTTCATAGACACCAATCTAGGTATCTAGGTGATAGAACAAAAAAGAAGACGAAGGGTTCTTCTTCTAGGATTTTTTTTTTGATCTCTTCCTCCTTCTTTAGAGATTTTTGAGAGGTGTCCCAGGTTTAAAATCTTTTTTTCTTTTTTTAAAAATTTAAGAGTCTAAGATTTGAAGAAGATAATTCAAGATCGATCGTCAAAGAAGAATCAGCACAATACTAGCATACTGTATTAATTTTCAGCATCTGGACTTCTGATCGTGATCGTAGGCTCATGTGGATGACTCTTAGAGGTTGGACACGTGTGTGGCTCACAACATCATCCTCAAGCTTAAATCAGCAAGTTAGAATATCTAACTTGCATAGATAATAGATCTGATCTATTATTTTCATACCTGCATTAGATGTAGTGTATATACATGTTGATGTAATCAACATATTTTAGTTTCTTCTTTTAATTTTAATTTTTAATTTAATAATATTCCATGATCATGTAATAAATCTTAGATCTATGATATTTATTAAAATTTAAAATTAATTTTGATTAATTTTTGTCTTCCACTATCTGATCTTGAAAAGGTTTCAAGATCTAGTCCTGAAATCCTAGATCTGGTTCTATCAATTGGTATCAGAGCTTAGATTTTTCATTACATGATTATTTGAGCATGTTTAGATTATTTTTTAGATTATATCTAATTTATAATCTAGTTATTAAATCTAAAATTAAAAATTTTGATCATACGAACTATTATAAGATTATCCTACTGTAAGGTTTATCCCTTACAGTGGAAAGATTATCCTAGTTCGTATTGATCTATATCTAATCATAAATTTATTAGATTTAATCTAATTTTATTTATAATTTAATAGATTTAAAATAGTTTTAGATCTAAAAATAAAATTTTTAGATTGTACGGACTGCTATAAGGTTATCCTTTTGTAAGGTTTATCCCTTATAATGAAAAGGTTGTCCTAGTATGTGCTGATCTAAAATATTGATCATAAAATTTTAGATTAGATCTAAAAAATTTTATGATCTGACTAAAAATATTTTAATCTAATTTTAATCATTATAAATATATTAGATTTAATTTAAGATAATTTATGATTGATTATAGTTGAAATTATTTTAATTACATAAATCTATTTAGATTAGATCTAAAGTAGTTTTATACTTATTTTACTTGCATATTGATTATGAATCAAATATGCAACTTGGTTGATAAAACCATGTTGTAAAAATATTTTATAAATATGAAAATTATTTTTGAAAAGTCAAACCCCAACCCTCAATCCAAAACTTGATTAAAAATTAAGAAGTTATTTGATTAGAATTTAGGATTGTGAATTAATGATCCTAAGACATAAATCATAACATATTGGGTTAAATGGATTAGTGGAGATTAGGTCCATTAATTGGATTAGACCTAGGGTTAGATTAAAGAATGAACTTAATTAGAGAATTGACTAAATCTAATCAATTAGTGTCTTAGATTAGGTCAAGGATTCTCTGGATCAATTATAATAATTGTAGTTGGTCAAGTCCATGTCTTTAACGAGATCTAAGATAGACTTGATTCTTGGCTATGCGATCCAGCATGAACTGTTAGGTTGATCTAATTAAAATTAATTAAATTAGTTGATGTCTAAGATAAATCAGATCGGTGGTCTTTAATTAGCAGCCTGCTTACCTGGCCAATTCTAATGGTGTCTAAGATAAGCTTTGGCAGACCCTCCCACTAATCGAACTTACCTGACCTCTTAGTGAAATTATGTTTTGATTGGATCACTTGACTATTCAAGCTGACCCATGTCAACTAGGTAAATTAGTTTGACTAATTTAGGTGCTCCTAGACCAGCTTATTATTGATCTCTCTTAAGCTGACTTGATGAAATCGGTGGGAGGATCATGACAAGCTGGTTCATCTGATCTTTTCTTATCTTTAAATTAAATCCTCTAAAATTATTACATTCTTAAAATGAGATAGTTATTATGATAACTAGATCATAGCCACCTATTAAAGTGGGTGATAATGGATCCATTAGTTGGATAATCATTGGAGGTCCAAAGGCTTGATATTTATCGACTAATGAAATTATCATTCATTATGTGATTTCTTGGCTGCATCTTTCTAAATGGTGGTTAGGTTGGCCAACCAAAGTTGAGCCTAATCATTCATTAGTTTGATGGGCCAAATATGATCATATTAATGGTTGGACCTAACGGAACCTTTTTAGTAGAGGCCAAAGCCTATTGATTAGAGACTAAGATAAAATTTAATTACTAAAAATTATTTAAAAAAATAATTGGTTATGAACCTATCCTTAGATATACATGAATTGGCCAACCAAAGTTAGACTCGTGTGCAGTCTATGTGGATTCTAGTACCCACTAAAAAATTAGGATAATTTCTCAAATTGGAGGTAGGGACTATCAATTTGAAAAAAATAGTACCATAATCTTTTGATTAAAGTCTAAATCTTTAAATTTATTGAATCAATTACTAATTAGGTTATAATTTTTCTTTATGCAGATATGGCTACTTTTTTTATTGCTCCAATCATATTGGATAATGATAAGTTGGTGGGACCCAACTTTGGTAGCTGGTACCGAAAGTTGAAAATTATCTTAAAGCATGAACGGATTCTATATATATTAATGGATCCTACACCTGAGGAGCCAACTGCTAATACACATGGAACAGTCAGAGATACTTATCAGAAGTGGCTCAGTGATTGGACCATAGTGCTTTGTATTATGCTGGCTACTATGAGCGGCAAGTTCAATCATAGATTTGAGATAGCTTAGCCAAAGAACATGCTTTAAGTGTTGGAGGATTCCTTTGGCACACCCGATGATGTGGAGAGGCACAAAACTAGTTGTACCATCTTCAACACTAGGATGCGAGATGGTGCCTCTGTCAGTGATCATGTATTGTACATAATCGAGCTGATAGAGTAATTGAGCAAGCTTGACTTTTCTTTGCATAAATAGTTTGGAAAGGATGCAATACTGAACTCATTGCCCAAGTCTTTTCTTTCATTTCTTACTCATTTTATAATGACAAAGCCTGAAGTAGACTACCATGGGTTACTGGAGTTGCTTTAGAACTTTAAGAAGGATCACCAACTCCACAAGGAGTCGGTGAACATAATGGGAGGTTCGTCTTCTGATTCTCGACTCTTTAGAAAAGAAAAGAAGAATAAGAAGAAGAAAGCTAAGAAGGTGCAAGTTCAGGCTAGGACATCTGTGCAGAATCAGACCAGAAAGATCAAGTCTGATAAGAGTCTAGCTGAATGCTGGTAGTCCTTACCATATTTGTATGATAACTTCTTGCAATTTCTCTATTTATAATATTATTGACTGAGTATTGAATACTGATAGTCCTTACCATATTTGTAATTCGTTGCAGGGATTGCAGATCAGTAGGAGATTCGTGCAAGGTGAAAGTTTTCTAAACATTGAAGATGGAAGACCAATTTCAGTTCTAGCTTTAAGAATTCTGAAACTTATATTTGAGTTTCATACCGTTGCTCTTAGTGATTGTCATTTCTGTCTCAGTTTCTTTTTGAATATTATTTCTATAGGCCTTCTGGCCAAAAATGATTATGAAATATCAATAAAAAAATAAGTTTGTAATATCATTATGAATGGTGTTACTATTTTCTGTGGATATTTGAACAATGATGTGTATATGCTATCACAATCTATTAACAAAGTCTATTCAACTGGCAAGCATCCTAGATTTGATAGTGTGTCAGATATCTATTTATGGCACTGTCGGCTAGGTCATATAAACAAGAATGGGATAAATAGGTTGACTCAAGAGAGAATCCTCGAACTTAGTAATAGTGAATCACTTTCAACTTGTGAGTCCTATCTTTTTGGTAAAATGATCAATTCATCTTTTACTAAAAAGATGAAAGAGCCACTGAGCTCTTAGGTCTAGTACATACTGATATATGTGGACCCATGAGCATAAGTACCAGAGATGGATATTTCTACTTCATTACTTTCACAGATGATCTATCCAGATATGAATATATCTATCTAATGAAATACAAGCCGGATTCATTTAAAATGTTCAAATGATTCCAAAGCGAAGTAGAAAAATAAACTGGAAAGAGTATCAAAACTCTTTGATCTGATCGAGGAGGAGAATATCTTTTTAGTGAGTTTCTCACATATCTAGGAGAGAATGGGATTCTCTTCCAATGGACTCCTCCAGAAACATCACAGCATAATGGTATGTCTGAAAGGAGGAATCAGACTCTATTAGATATGGTCCAATCCATGATGAATTTTTCTAGCCTACCAATATCCTTTTGAGGATATGCACGAGAATCGACTTGTTATTTGTTAAATAGGATTCCAAGTAAGTCTGTAGTTAAGACTCCATATGAGATATGGATAGGACGTAAGCCAGCACTTTCTTACCTTAGGATTTGTGGGTGTCTGACTTATGTCAAATGGTTAGTTACATATAAACTTGGACCTAGGTCTGACAAGCGTATATTTATAGGATACCCAAAAGAGACCAAAGGATACTATTTCTACCATGCTGATTAACAAAAGGTGTAAGGCAATCTTTTTTGGAAAAGAAGTTTCTTGGTGAAGGAGCTATTGCCTCTAAGATTGAACTTAATGAAGTTCGACAGGTAGAAAAACCAATACCTATAGCTGAACTTGAGTCAGATTAGATTAGATCAGATCTGAAGTCTAGTGTACCTACATCATTAAGAGGATCCGATAGAGTACCACATCGTTCGAATAGATACTATGATTTTTTGATCCAAAATGGTGATCACATTAAACTCGATGAGAACGATGAGGATTCGATCACTTATACGGATGCTATGTAGAGATCCGATTATGAGAAATGGCTTGAGGCCATGAAATATAAAATGGAGTCCATGAAGGTCAATGATGTGTGAACATTGATTGATCCATCTGAAGGGGTTAAATCCATTGGGTGTAAATGGATCTTCAAAAGAAAAATGGGTGCAGATAGAAAGGTAGAGACTTATAAAGCCTGTCTGATTGCCAAGGGATATCATCAATATTATAGTATTGACTATGATGAGATGTTCTATCCTATGGCAATGCTCAAATTCATTTAGATGCTTGCAATAGCTGTCCATCTAGGCTATGAGATCTGGCAGATGGATGTGAAGACAGCTTTTCTAAATGAAGAACTGACCGAAGAGATGTATATGATACAACCTGAGGGATTCATATCCATAAATGAGTCCAAGGTGTGCAAGCTTCCATTTATGGATTGAAGCAGGCATCTCAGAGTTGGAACATATATTTTGATAAGATGATCAAAATGTATTGCTTCGTTAAGAATAGAGAAGAGCCCTGCATTTATAAATGAACAAATGATCTAGTAGTGGTATTCGTTGTCTTGTATGTGGATAACATTCTCTTAATTGAAAATGACATTCCCACACTACAGAAAATAAAAGTCTGATTGTCATCATAGTTCTGTATGAAGGACTTGGATGAAGCATCCTACATCCTAGAGATGAAGATCTATAGGGATAGATCTAAATGGATGCTTAGGTTATCCCAATCCACGTATATAGATACAGTGCTGAAGAGATTTAGCATGGAGAATTTCAAAAAAGACTATCTCTCGATAGGCCATAGAATTTCTCTCTAAGAAGGATTGTCCGATAACTCCTGAAGAGAGAGCGTATGAGTAGAGTTCCAATGCTTCGACAGTGGGATCTATCATGTACTCCATGACATATATGAGATCAGACGTGACATACTCACTAGGAGTAGTGAGTAGATACCAGTCTGACCCTAGAGAAAACTACTGAAAAGTGGTTAAAACCATTCTAAAGTATTTGAGAAATACTAAGGACCAATGGTTGATTTATGGCAAGTTAGATCTAAAACTTGTAGGATTTATAGACTCCAACTTTCAATCTGATCATGATGACAATAGAAGCATGTTAGGATATATCTTTACTCTAAATGATGGAGCTATCTACTGGAAGAGTTCCAAGTAGCATACTGTGGCAGACTCTGTTTGTGAAGCAGAGTACATCACAGCATCAGATGATGCGAAGAAACCTATGTGGCTATAAAAGTTTATCACCGAATTTGGAGTAGTATCCTTCCTTGACAGTCCAATCTTGCTCTACTACGATAGCACTGGTGCCATAGAGCGAAGGAACAAAAGGCATACCAGCGGACGAAGCACATCTTGCGCCACTTCCACTTGGTCTGGAAGATCATGGATCGAGGTGACGTCAATCTTCAAAAAATTGCTGAAAAGAAGAACTAGCTGATCCCTTCACTAAAGCCCTAGCGATAAAGGAGTTCGACAACTACAAGTCGAAGATGGGTATTAGATCTATGCTGAGTGGCTTTAGGATAAGTGAAAGTTATTGAAAAATGTGTCCCAAAGCCAATCATCAACCTATTGATGGTTTAGCTACATTGTATCTATAATTAATTTATTAATAAATAAAATATATTTTTGATATTTTTCATCATAAAGTATTCATCTTCTAACAAACTTTATTATTGTAATGAAGTTCTTAGGACTATTTAGCTTCAATAAAAAAAAATATCGACTAGTTCTTAAAACAATTCAAGGCCAAATGATAGGCTGTTAATAAGGACAACAGCATCTATCGAGCATAGGTCATTATATGCCATATAGGTTGGTTATTCTTTTAACCAAGAAGTATGGAGACACTAATATGGCATACAGATGAGATGTAGAGATACATCATTATTGAACATGACCAACTTCAGAGCATTCTACTATCGAGAATATCTCTGATGGGATATAGGCATAAGTGTTTCTTAGATCTGAGATCACCTCAGTGACTTACAAGCAACTCATTATGCTTTGGTACTGAACTAACTGAATTTCTAATTTAGTAATAGAAAGTTTTTGGGCATAGTCAAGTACTTACGAAGTCAGAGTGTGATCAAGATAAAATTGACTACTCCAAGAGTTGGAGAAAAATATATCACTGTATTTCAATATAGCAAAATTTTGGCCAGGATAATCAATTAGATGAATTTGATATTTTAAAATACAATATGGATAACCTTATCAGAGTTGACAGTTGAACTCTGAGGTATCCTATGAGCATTTTGGTTGAGGAGATGAATTCAATGAAAATTATATCCGCATGGGTTCTAAGGATGTTGTTCTATACATTTGACCTATCCGACCGTCGGATATCATTGCTAGATGGTCACTTCGATTAGTATGGAAATTTATTCTTGTGCTACCAGCTTAGGTTCGAATCTATGAGATCACACACATTAGAATTCATGATCCGATCGGATGGTTGATCAATAATTAAGAATCGTTCTAGGGTTAAATAATCAATATGATTAATGTTTAACTTAGTGCAAGTGTTGCCCAGCTATGCAACCCAAGAGGAGAGGGTGAATTGAATTTTTAAAATTTTAAAGCTAATTTAAAGATATCAAGATTGAATGATGATATGCAAGACGTATGTGTGAAATGATTTAGGTTAAAAAAAATATAAAAGATTAGAAAGCAAGAATTTAACAAACTAAAGAAAGAAAGATAGAAAGCACACCAAAAACAAGTAAGATTTATAGTGGTTCGGTGCTTTTCTTGTACCTACATCTACTCCCCAAGCTCCTATTTGAAAATTAAAATCCACTAACTATATTCAAACTGAATACACCTTTGAAAATCTCCAACCCTAGCTATTCCAAGCTAGAACACTTATTTTTCGGATACAAGCCAATCCAATACAATCCTATTCAAGGTTAGGATCAACCTTCCTAAGTTTTGGAACCCCCCAAAACTTGAATCAAAATAGTAAAGCAGAGTAAAAGATTTAATGACAACCAAATACAAGTTGAGCTCCCTTTATGAGCAAATAAAATCTTAAGAATGCTTTTCACAATAATGGAGGAAGCTTCTTTGATTTTGCTCAAGATTGTTGGAGATTTAAAAGAGCTCTTGAGAGGTAGGTGAACTTGAAACGAAGGCTTCTTTGCTTGAAGAAGACTTTTGCTAAGGGTTGAAATTGAATCACACCAATCTCTTATGGTTTTTCCTATTTAAAGTCTTTTAAATCTTCAATAGGTGAAGGAGAGAATCCTGGGTAAGATTTGTAGCCATTGGAGATATTAAAGAAACCATTAAAACTTACCAAAACAAGAAAAAATAGTTGTTGCAGAAAAATTTTTATTGCATGGACCGACTCATGGCAGAAGGGTCAACTCATGGCACAGGGGTCGACCTCTGAGATAAAATCTAGAAAAACAGCCGTCCTATATTTTTAACCTTCAGAATAGCAGAGGTCGATCCTAGGGTCAATCCTTGGCACAGAGACAGCATGCCAAACAGCCCTTTTCAGCAGGGGACGACCTAGGGGTCGATCCTTTCACTTCAAACTTGATTTTCTTCCAAAATAAGAATCCAAAAATTATATGACTACCTCCAAAGGATTAAAAATCTTTTATACTTGCTCTTAAGGCTCTCAGATCAAAACTTGATAAAATTACAATTTTACTCTTGAAATATAAAAGGCCTTTTTTCAAGCCAAATTCATTAGTAATCTCCTCAAATGCTTTGTAATCATCAAAATCAATTCTTAGAGAAACAATCTCCTCCTTTTTTTATGATGACAAAATATTTGAGCATAAGCAAAATTAAAGCATGTAGAAGTATTGATTGAGGGTTTCAAAAATTTTGAAGGAATATGCTATATCATATACTAGGATATTATATTTAATTATTTAACCAATATGGCATCAAAAGTAGTTTGATGATTATTTATAGTCAGACATTTAAATGATTTACAAAAGTATTTGACCTACTTATTTTTTTATCAATTTTACTTTTATTTTATTTTTTTTATTAATTTTACTTTAATTTTACTTATAGACCAATTTTATTTACTCTACTCTCTCTTTTTAACATCATCAAGTAAGATCATAAAGGATTTTAAAATTCAAAAATAAAAAATCCTCCTCCTTAAGTTATTCCATATGTTTTTCAGTTAGAACAAGAGTTTATAATAAAACTTTTAATTTACAACATAATGATCATAATGAAATTTAGCCAATTCATAAAGGTTTTATTTCACATCATTCAAATGACATCATCATATATTTACATCCAAATGATTATTATAACATCAAGTAATCAAAATATATAAGTACTAAACATACAAAATATAGAGGTATCAAAAGTATTCATGAGAATTAGGCCATCAAAACATACAAAATTCATGGATAGAACTATCCATGACCCAAACAGCCAATAGTACCAATGCCATAAGTTTGATCCAAAAAAAAAATATAACCAACTATGACTTGATCAACAACTTATAGAAACAACTAAGAGATACTTGATCATAATCTAATACAAAGATGACTAAACTAAATCTAGTAGAGATCACGACTGAAAGCATCTGAATCAGATGAGGAATCAGAGATGTGATGGGGTGTGTCAAATGATAGATGTATCAAATTTAGAATATTAAATTAAAAATTTTAAAAATTAAATCAAATCAAATGAATTAGCTCTCCTTTAAAAGCTTATTATTTAAATTTTTTTTCTTTACAAAAAATTAGCTTAAACTCAAATATCAAAGATTCTCCCCCTTTTTGAATGAATACGATTCTTTGAACAGATTTTTAAGTATGTACTTTTAAGCTTTAAGAGGATTAGAATTTTTCAAAGATTTAAATAGTGCAATCAAGCACAACATTTAATTCATTATTCATTCTTTTCTTTTCTTAAATAAATTTCAGTCAATTAAGCTCAAAAAATATATATATCAGAAATGTATCGAGCAAAACAAAAATAGTATCAGAGCAAAAATAATTTTATAAAGATTTTTAAAGGTACATTAAAAATTTTATATTATATTCATATTTTTAAATGAGTTTCAAAATTAGAAGTATGTATCAAAATTATATTTTTTGGAGTGAGAATATATTTTAAATTAGTTTTAACTCTAATTAGTTATCAAAAATAATTTGGCAATCAAATCAATTAAATTTAAACTGAATAATCACATGAAGGCTTAAGTTAAAAGAATCATAAAATAATCAAAATTTATTATCCTTAACTCAAATTAATTAGAATATTCAGTCAAAGCTAACTAGATAATATTTAACAAACAAACATCTTTTTTCTTATTTTTTAAGAGTAAATACTAGAAAATTCATCACATAATATTTTCTTTCCCTCTTTTCCATAATTATTGTTGGATAAATTTATCTTTTAGCTTTTCTTCCTCATTTTAAAAGAACATAATAAATTTAGAATGAATATCTTTTTTTTAAAAAAAAATTCTATTTATGAACAACATGAATTAAAAATACATCTCTCCCTTTTTGAATAATATAAATGCATTAAACAAAATTATTTTGAACTTCAAAGATTCAAAAGAGATGAAAAAAATTTTGAAAAAAATATAAGATTTTAAGGATTGAAATTTCATTCATGAGAATGATCAAAGAAGGTTAGATTTGAGCTTTTTGAGATAGAAAATTTGAGATATAGGCTCAAGATAAAGATTAATGTCATTTTTGATAGATTTAAGCTTGAAATTATAAAGATGTTTTGGCTAGAAGATCAAGAATTTCCAATTCTCTTCTAATCTCATAGAATTTATTTTCACTTAAGACCTTAGTAAAAATATCAGTCAATTGATTTTCAGTACAAACATAATCAAGAATTATGTCATTATTTTGAACATGCTCTTTTATGAAATGATATCTTGTTTCAATGTGTTTTAATCTAGAGTGTTGGATTGAATTCTTAGTTAGATTTATGGCACTAGTATTATCACGTCTTATGAAAGTTTTATTTAGTTTGATGCCAAAGTTCTCAAGTTGTTGCTTAATCCATAAGATTTATGTACAGCAACTTTCGACTGTAATGTGTTTGGCCTCGACTGTAGACAATGCTACCAAATTTTATTTCTTGCTAAATCAAGAGATTAAGTTAACTCCTAGAAATTGGCAAGTTTCACTAGTGCTTTTTCTGTCTAATTTACATCTAGCAAAGTCTGCATCTAAATATCCAATTAAATCGATTGATGAATTCTTAGAGTACTATAAACCTATGGATTGAGTTTCTTTTAGGTATTTAAGTATTCTTTTTACAGCATTTAAATGTGATTCTTTTGGATTAGATTGAAATCATGCACATAAACAAACACTAAACATTATATCTGATCTGCCAGTAGTTAAATATAATAAAGAATCAATAATGTCTCTATAAAATTTTTTATCAACACTCTTACCTCCTTCATCCTTGTCAAGCTTACATGATGCACTCATGGGGGTACCAATTATTTTGGAGCTCTCCATCCTAAATCTCTTAACTAGTTCTCTTGTATACTTGCTTTGAGTGATGGAGATCCCTTCTTTTATTTATTTGATTTGAAGTCTGAGGAAGAATGTTAGTTCACCCATCATGCTCATCTCGAACTCTTCTTGCATGAGCTTAGCAAAATTTTCACATAAAGTTTCATTAGTAGATCCAAATATAATGTCATCAGTATATATTTGTATTACTAAGATGTCATCATGATCTCTTTTAATGAAAAGAATGGTATCTATATTTTCTCTTAAAAATTCATTATTAAGCAAGAATTTATTTAGTCTTTCATACCAAGCCCTAGATGCTTGTTTTAAACCATATAATGCTTTATTTAATCTAAAAATATAATTTGACAAAGCATGATTTTCAAAATCGAAAGGTTGTTCTATATAAACTTCTTCGGCAATATATCCATTTAGAAAAGCACTTTTAGCATCCATTTGAAATAGCTTGAAATTCATAAAGCATGCATAAGCAAGAAAAAGGCAAATTGCTTCTAGTCTAGCAATAAGTGCAAAGATTTCATCAAAATCAAATTTCTCTTCTTGATTATAACCCTTTGCAACTAATTTTACTTTATTCCTAATTACATTTCTATTTTCATCCAATTTATTTTTATATATCCATTTTGTATCAATTATTGGATAATTTTTAGATCTTGATACTAAGGTCCATACATTATTTCTTTCGAATTGATTAAGTTTCTCTTGCATTGCATTTATCCAATTATAATCTTTTTCGACTTCATCAATGGTTTTGGGTTCAAAATGAGAAATAAATGTAAAATGATTGTATGCATCTCTAAGTGAAGAGCAAGTTCTTACTCCATATGAGGGATCACCAATAATTAGTTCTTTGGGGTGATTGTAAACATACATCCATTCTTTTAGAAGATCATTTGTACCTTGAGGTTGTTTTTGTTGTCCTTCATCCTCAATTTCTTACTTGTCTTCTTAATTCTCTTCATTTTAAATTGTTGAATCCTTTAGGATGATCTCCTTCAATCCTTCTATAAGAGGATCTGCATCATCAATATCCTCACTCTTTCTTGATGAAAGATCATTAGTCTCATAAAAAATAACATGTATTGACTCCTCTACTACAAAGGTTCTTTTGTTAAAAACTCTAAAAGCTTTACTAGAAGAGGAGTAACCAAGAAAAATGCTTCATCGAATTTTGCATCAAATTTACCTAATTTTTCTTTACCATTATTCAAAATAAAACATCGACAACCAAAAATATGAAAATATGCAATGTTAGGTTTTCTTCCTTTCCAAAGCTCATAAGATGTTTTCTTTAAAATTGATTTGATTAGGGCATGGTTTAAGATGTAATATGCTGTGTTAATTGCTTCCATCCAAAAGTATCTTGGAAGGTTACTTTCACATAGCATAGTACGGGCCATTTCCTCTAGAGTTCTTTTTTTTCTTTCTACTACATTTTGTTGGGGTGTCCTAGGTGCTGAAAAATTATGGCTAATTTTTTTTTTTATCACAAAATTTTTTAAAGTCTTGATTTTCAAATTCGATTCCATGATCACTTCGAATGCTTTGAATTGAAAATCTTTTTTCATTTATAACTTTTTGATAAAACTTTGTGAAAACATGAAAAGTTTCATCTTTGTATGCAAAAAAAAATCATGTAAAACATGAGTAGTCATCGATAATTACAAAACCATAATGTTTTCCACCTAAGCTTGTTGTTCTTGTAGGACCAAACAAATTCATGTGCAAAATTTTAATAGCTTAGAAGTTGAAACAATGTTCTTAGATTTGAATGAAACTCTTGTTTGTTTACCTAGTTGGCATGCATTATAAATTTTATCTTTTTCAAAGTTCAAATTTGGTAAATCGGTAACTAATTTCTTTTTGATAAGCTTTGAAAGTGAATGCATACTAATGTGTGCAAGCCTACGATGCCAAAGCCAACCAGTCTCATTAATTTTGGCATTCACAGCTACTAAACATTACATGTTTATCATAGAAAGATCATTCAAATCTATCATATAAACATTACCATGTCTATGACCAACAAACTTAATACCATCATCATTAGATCTAGTTACAATGCACAATGAAGATTCAAAAATAACTTTATAACCCTTATCACAAAGTTGACTAATACTTAAGAGATTGTGTTTTAAACCATCTACTAATAAAATATTTTTAATATACTTGGAGGAAGTGATACCGACATAACCTATACCAATAATCTTTTCTTTGCCATTGTCTCTAAATGTGACCATCTCTCCATTTTTAGCATCAAGCGTGATGAATTGGGACTCATCACCGGTCATGTGTCTTAAGCATCCGCTATCAAGATACCATCTTCAATTTTTTTCTTTAGATGCAAAACACACCTACAAGCAAAATCAAGTCCTAACTCTAGGTACCCAAATTTTCTTGGGTTCTTTAAGGTTAGTCACAATGATTTCTTTTAGAACCCATATTTTTTTAATATTTGAATTGTTAGAAAAGCATGTTTAAGATTTATGTCCTAGTTTATCATATTTAAAGTAAGTAATATTTAAAAATTTATTGCTTTATAAATTTATAAAAATATTTTTCAAAAATTTTTATTTTCTTAGAAGGTTATTGAAGGAAAATCCTGATTTTTTGGATCAGGTTTGTTCAGATCCGATTGGATCAAGAGATATATTTCAAAAATTTTTTTCTTTGATCCTAATTAGATTTGAGATATTTCAGATCTAATTCTTATTATTCTAATAATAAAAATAAAATTTAAATTAAATTAAATTAAATTTATCTTGATGTAGGGTAATCCTATTATCCGTTGATGATCCTGTAAGCAGCGGAAGATTCTGGATCTAGCCATGCAAGTGCCTAGCCTCTATCGGTATCCACTCAGGCTGGATCTAGAGATTCTCTTCTTCTCTATCACATCCTCCAAAAATTAGATCTGGATCTGATCTGGAGGATCTTCAAAACTCTTTTGAAGATCAGCAGTCGTCCTTTGCAGCAGCGCAGCCTTCTTAGCTTTCAGTCGCCTTTCTTTGATCTGGAATCGCACCAACCAAGGTCCAAAACTCTTTTGGACGTGGAGAGGAGAGGGAGAAGATGACTTTGGCATGGAGGAAGGAGGGGAGAGGCAGCCTTGGGGCATGGAAATTCTCAATTGCTTCTTTGAGTTGGGCGCAGGGTCTTATTTATAGACTAAGCTGTGATCCAACTCCTCTTCTTCCCAACCAATCACAACCCTTTGTGAAATCAGATCTAAATCTGATTGGTGGGAATAGAGTCCCCTGGATTCCTCCTTAGAGGGTGCCTAAGACCAGTCAAAGTTGGTTCTTAGGAGAACTCTAATTGGAATCCAAAAAGGAGATGGAGTCCTTGTCCAACAAGGACTCCTAGGCGCCTCCAACTTGGGCACACGCCTAGGGTGGCGTGCGCCCTCCTCCTTGCCAGGTTCTGGCAGGGGGACAGGCCCCCACCAGCTCTCCAATAGGTGCATGACATGTGGTCAAAAGTCAAAGTGTCAATGGTCAACATTTGACCAGTCAAAGGTAGACTTTTGACCAAAGTCAAAGAACAAGAAATGGCAGGTGACCAAAAATGGCAGGTAATGTCTTACAAAATAAGACAACCTTTTCTGACTTGGACAACCTCCAGTCAGACCATATGAAGGCCTCTGATTGAGCACAAACTCCTTTGGCTCAGTCAGGACAACTTATTTATGATAGTAAAAGAAGAACGTTAGGTTCAATCGAGTGCTAGCACGATTTTCCTTGAACCTAATTGAATCTCATTCAGATCAATTGAACTAGATCAGTTCAATTGATGATCACCAGATTCAAACCCTTGTTTGTGTGACCCAGTTAGGTTCAGTTCTGTATGGTAATGGGATATGTCATGATCTCTATCATCGACATCATCGAAACTCCTTTCGATGGATCAGAACTCTTCTGATTCGAACAGCTAGAATGATCGATCATCTAAATCATTCTAATTGCTCCCAAAATCCACCAGTGACACCTAGCAGTATATGGTGGCAACCCATCAGAGCTGAATGCGAACCTCTTGGTGCAGCTACCTGTGTGATTAAGTTCTTCTATCTTGAGCCCCGATCAGATTAGGGTTAAGGTGAACTCGTCAAACCCTAGTCTCTGTCATATGATGTAATCATTCGATTCGAGTCCAATGTGAAAATCTAAATAGAAACTCTTTCTATTATTTCACTCTGCCATGGCCATGGGCTTCTGGACTTGATTCTCATGATCATCATAGGGCTGCTCCTCTACCACCGAGGTAGATAGATTCCATCTTGATGCAATCCAGTTCCTACAATGAACATGCTATAGCCAACATACACCTCAGGGTTCCATATGGCTAGGAGACCGAGTAATGGTGTAGTCAAACTATAACACCCTCAAGGTGAACTGCCGATGCATCCTCAGGTCAAAGAACCAGACACACTACTGCAGCATCGAGTCAGTCATTGACGAGAAGGTAGACTCCCTAATGACTACTCGAGGTGGTCACGCTCAGTGCCCTCGTTCTCTAACGAGTACCTGTACTCTCGCTCCGGTGTCTCCACACCGTAGACTCAAGACTCATCTACTAAAGAGAAGCGATTGTACACCAACCTTCCGGATCAATCACCATCCTCGTGATGATCCTATGGTCGGGAGCATTTTATGAGTTAATAATGATTATTCATGTCTTAAATTTTCAACTCTTGAAAATATGAATTATCATTACCATTAACTCAAAGGATGTATCACAGACACTAAATACACATATGTGATAGAAAATAACCCATTTTATTGATTTTAGTCAAAATTATAATTTTGCCCCTAGAAGTGTATTACAAGTGTCAGCCAATTCTGGCTTCTAGGGCACATATATCTAACAATCTCCCACTTGTCCTAAAGCCAATTGGCTACAAGTCTAAGTCCCATCTTCTCAAGGTGGGCTTCGATCTTCTGCTGGCCCAACGGCTTTGTAAGTGGGTCTGCCACATTATCTGTGGAGTTGACTCTCTTGACCTCGACGTAACCCTTCTCGAGGTAATCGCGGATGAGGTGGTATCGCCGCTCAATGTGCTTGGATTTCTGGTGAGACCTCGGCTCCTTAGCAAGGGCTATGGCGCCATTGTTGTCGCAGTATAGAGGAATGGCATCTGATGGCATTACTCCAATTTCTGCAGCAAACTTCTTATACCAGAATGCTTCCTTCGCAGCCTCTGATGCAGCGATATATTCTGCTTCCATGGTGGAATCTGCTATCACAGTTTGCTTGGAACTCTTCCAGCTGACAGCACCACCATTGCACACAAACAGACTCCCAGATGTCGACTTTCGATCATCTATATCGGACATGAAATCCGAGTCTGTGTATCCCTGGACTTGGAGTTCTCCGTTATTACCAAAGACCAACATCATATCCTTAGTTCTTCTCAAGTACTTAAGGATACATTTCACAGAAGTCCAGTGTTCTTCACCTGGATTTGACTGATATCTGCTTGTGACACTCACAGCATGGGCTATATCAGGTCGTGTACATAGCATGGCATACATGAGGCTCCCTATTGCAGAAGCATAAGGGATCTTGCTCATGCGTTCTATTTCCTCAGGTGTGCTAGGGCACATCTTCTTGGAAAGATGAATACCATGTCTGAAGGGTATTAATCCCCTTTAGAGTTTTCCATACTAAACCTCTTTAGTACTTTCCTCTATGTACATCTTCTGTGAAAGTCCTAGCATCCTATTCGGTCTATCCCTATAGACCTTAATTCCTAGAATAAAGGATGCTTCACCTAGGTCTTTCATGGAGAATTCCTTGGACAACCATATTTTGACTGATGTCAACATGGGAATATCATTCCCAATAAGGAGGATGTCATCCACGTACAATACGAGGAAGACAACAGCGCTCCCACTGACCTTTTTGAAAACACATGGTTCCTCTTCATTTTTGATGAAACCAAACTTTTTGATCACATCATTGAAACGAGTGTTCCAGCTCCGAGATGCTTGCTTAAGTCCATATATGGACCTTTGCAGCTTGCAAACCTTGTGATCAGTATCACTGGATGTGAAACCTAGCGGCTGTTCCATATAGATATCTTCCTCAAGATATCCATTTAAGGAATGCCGTTTTCACGTCCATTTGCCATATTTCATAATCGAAATAGGCTGCAACGGCAAGCAATGTGCGGATGGATTTTAGCATAGCCACTGGGGAAAAGGTATCCTGATAGTCAATGCCTTCGCGTTGACTATAACCTTTTGCCACTAGTCTAGCCTTGAATGTCTCCACATTCCCATCTGCACCAATCTTTCTCTTGAAGATCCATTTACACCCAATAGGTACTATACCTTCTGGTGGATCTACCAAGGTCCAGACTTGGTTTGAGTGCATCGAGTCAATTTCTGACTGCATTGCCTCTAGCCATTTCTCGGAGTCGATATCTGATATCGCCTCGTTGTAGGTTTTGGGATCATCACCATGAGCACCATTACCTACGAGGAACATTTCCTCTACTTCCTCTGAAATAATACCTAAGTATCTTTCAGGGGGACGGAAAACTCTTTCCGATCTACGAGGTGGAGGAGGTAGTGTTCTTATTGGCTCAACCTGATTTGGTTCCAATTGGTCCTTAGCTCGTTGTACTTGTGAGACTTTCTCATCAAGCTTAATCTGCTTTCCAATGCCGCTATCTTGAATAAACTATTTTTCAAGAAAGATGGCATGTCGACTCACAATCACATTGTGGTCTTCTGGAATGTAGAAATAGTATCCTAATGACTCTTTAGGATATCCTATGAATCGAGCTCTAAAGGACCTAAACTCTAACTTGTCCGCTTGTTGTCTTTTGACATGAGCCGGACAACCCCAAATTCTGAGATGACTCAGACTTGGTTTCTTACCGTGCCATATCTCATACGGTGTGGTAGGAACGGTTTTAGAGGGAACCCTATTCAGTAGATAAATTGAAGTTAACAATGAGTGTCCCCAAAGAAAATCAGGGAGGTCTGTGAAGCTCATCATGGATCGAACCATATCCAATAGAGTCCGATTTCTCCATTCTGAAACCCCGTTGAGTTGAGGTGTTCCTGGTGGAGTCCATTGAGAGACTATGCCATTTTCCTTGAAGATAGTCTAGGAATTCCCGGCTAAGGTATTCACCTCCTCGATCTGATCGAAGAACCTTAATGGGTTTTCCAGTTTGTTTTTCTACTTCATGTCTGAATTCTTTGAACTTTTCAAAAGCTTCAGACTTGTGTCTCATAAGATACACATACCCATACCTAGACAGATCATCGGTAAAGGTAATGAAGTAGACAAAATTGCCTCTAGCCGGCACATCAAATGGGCCGCACACATCAGTATGTACTAGGGCAAGGAGATCTGTGGCCCTCTCCCCATGTCCAACAAAAGGGAGTTTAGTCATTTTGCCTTGAAGACAAGATTCACAAGTTGGATATGACTCGAAAGTCAATGGACTCAATAGCCCATTTTTCTCCAATTTGTTGATCCTATCTTCTGCTATATGACCTAATCTCAGGTGCCATAGATATCTGTCGTTTGGACTATCCCTAGGTCGTTTGGCATTCACGTTTTGCTCGATAGTTAGAACAGGTACATCAATATGTAGCTGATAAAGACCATTAATAAGGAAACCATTTGCAATTTTATTTCTTTCATAAAGAATGTTACAATGGTCCTTAAAGAAGGTGAATCACATAACCTTCTTGTGCTAAGCATGAAACAGAAATCAAATTCCTGCTAGCTGCAGGCACATAATAACAGTCTTTCAAAACTAAGTCTAAACCAGATGGTAATCGAAGAGGGTATGTTCCCACGGCTACTGCAGCAACTCTTGCTCCATTACCGATGCATTAGAATCATATCTCCATCCTCAAGGCCTCCTGCTATCCTCAAGATCCTACATGGAGGTTTACAGAGAGCATTAGAATCAGAAGTTCAAGCATCCAACTGGATGCAGAAGCAAATCGTCAAGGGTTAGACTCAAAACCGAGTATCACCTCCAGAAGGACCCATTCCATCTAATTCTCAGGTGCCAGGTAAGGTAGGGGCAGTTATCGCTTTCAGTAGCCGTCGTCTATTGCAAATGAAAAATAGTTTTTCTTGGCGCGCGTCATCGTTTTCAAGCTCTGCCATTCTTCTTCTTTCCTCCTCCATCTTCTGCTTTTCACAGACTTCTTTTTCTTTTATAAGACTTTTTTTGAAAAAACGTCTATTCCATTGCAAGACTTTAAGCTTAAATCTTTTTATAGAAAAGCTCGGCGTGAACCAGCATATCATTAATTCGGCCAAGGAAATTTTGAAGGTTTAATCTCCTCTTCGA
>QRFJ01002219.1:123306-206626 GCA_006176705.1 Cocos nucifera | reverse complement strand
GAAGCATGCAAGGCACGTCTCAGGCTGGTGTTTACAATGCAGTCCGAACCTTTCCTCGATTTGAGCACTCTGCATGTCAAAATCGAAGTGTGCAGAGCATGTCTCAGGATGGGTTTTCTAGTTTATTTTTCTATTTCATGTCTGAATTCTTTGAACTTTCCAAAAGCTTCAGACTTATATCTCATGAGATACACATACTCATACCTAGACAGATCATCGATAAAGGTAATGAAGTAGATAAAATTGCCTCTAGCCGGCACATCAAATGGGCTGCACACATCTGTATGTACTAGGGCAAGGAGATCTGTGGCCCTTTCCCCATGTCCAATAAAAGGGAGTTTAGTTATTTTGCCTTGAAGACAGGATTCACAAGTTGGATATGACTCAGAAGTCAATGGACTCAATAGCTCATTTTTCTCCAATTTGTTGATCCTATCTTCTGCTATATGACCTAATCTCAGGTGCCATAGATATCTATCATTTGGACTATCCCTAGGTCGTTTGGCATTCACATTTTGTTCGATAGTTAGAATAGGTACATCAATATGTAGCTGATAAAGATCATTAATAAGGAAACCATTTGCAATTTTATTTCTTTCATAAAGAATTTTACAATGATCCTTAAAGAAGGTAATCACATAGCCTTCTTATGCTAAGCATGAAACAGAAATCAAATTCCTGCTAGCTACAGGCACATAATAACAGTCTTTCAAAACTAAGTCTAAACCAGATGGTAATCGAAGAGGGTATGTTTCCACGGCTACTGCGGCAACTCTTGCTCCATTACCGATGCGTAGGATCATGTCTCCATCCCTCAACCTCCTACTATCCTCAAGATCCTGCATGAAAGTGCACAGATGAGCACTAAAATCAGAGTCAAGCACCCAACTGGATGCAGAAAAAATCGTAAGGTTAGACTCAATAATGAGCATACCTCCAGAAGGACCTTCCTTCTTGTTCTTCAGGATGGCCAGGTAAGTAGGACAGTTCCGCTTTCAATGGCCGTCGCTGTTGTAATGGAAATACTTTTCTTTGCCAGCGGCTTTCATCTTCGGCTTTGCCTTCTTCTTCTTTGTTCCTTCTACCTTCTGCCTTTTGGTAGACTTTTTTTTCTTTCTATAAGACTTTCTTTTGGAAGAAGTCCGTTCCATAGCAAGAACTAATCCTTTAGAACCTTTCATAGAAAGCTCAGCGGTAATCGGCATATTCATTAATTCGGCCAAGAAATTTTGAAGTTTATGCATGTGGTAATTCATGATGAATTATCCATATGTATCAGTCAAGGATTGCAGAATAATATCGTTCTGCAGGTCCAAGTCTAACTTCACATCAAGTTTCTCAAGCTCCTCCATGTCCTTGATCATTGTTAGAGAGTGATCTTGGACTGACTACCCATCATGCATCTTAGCCTTAAAAAGTCGTTTCGTGACTTGATATTTGGTTGCGCGACTCTGTTCACCAAACATCTCCTATAGGTGAGCCAACATTTGGCGAGTAGTCCTGATATCTTCATGTTGGTGCTGGAGCTCATCAGACATCGAGCTCAATAAATAATATCTAGCCTTATTATCTTCGTCTATCTATTTTTCCAGAGACGCTCTCTGTTCAATAGATGGACGCACTGGTAAGGTGGGAGGGTCCTGGTCCAGTACATGGGTTAACTTCTCGGAACCTAAAATAATTTTGTAGTTCCTGAGCCAATCTTTATAATTGGGTCCAGTCAGTCTATGTGTGTCCAGGATACGTGCTAATGGGTTGGACGCAGACATTTTTCTGTAGAGAGTCAAAGATTCTAGTTAGATACTGTAATTATGACTTGATCAATTTATTTAGAAATTTTATTTTTAAATAAATTAGCTCCCACTATTTTCTCGGATCCCTACACTCCCTCTGTAGAGATACGAAAATCTTCACGATTAATGATTTTTAGTAGGTGGTGCGGTCTCACCAACTGACTCATCACCTCACCTAACAGTTATTGGTGATGGATTAGCCAATGAGTGAACAACTCATGTTCAATGATTCTCTAATCATGGTGCATCCAAACTTGGTCTCTAATTCATGAATCTCACCATATCCGAAATATTGATCCACTCCTTAGTTAAGTCAGACCCACCATTTGCATAGACTGGGTTCCTAATTGAGTCTCTCACCATATCTGGAATATTGAGTCCAACTCATCTTCCAGCCCATAGCATCCAATGCCTAATAGACATGGTTGCATCTTCTCGGTGCAACTAAGCCACTGTATCCAACCGAGAACAATCAACCCCGGGAAGGGCCCGCACGTCTACAATGGTGGAAGACCTCAGACTTAATCTTCTTTTAGGAAGAATTGATTCAGATCTCATTAAACTAGACTTGTCCTAGCCATAACAATTATGACTAACTTAGTGGCATGGGTTAGCTCGGATTATTGACCACCTCAGATCAGAACTGTGTCAACAGATATGGTCAGGTAAGTGAGACTAGTGGAAGGAATATGCCATTAACTCATACAAGAACGCATTCTGGTCGAGTAGCTTCCAATTAAAAACCAGTCGATCGTATGTGCCAAACTTACCTTAGACACTAAATTGTTGAGCCAGAACCAATTGGGTTAGCCTACAATCCAGACTCTAATCTCTGAGCCTAATTAGGTCTTGTTTGATCATGACTCGATCTTGACCCAGACTTAATCCTATTAGGTCGGTCAATTTAAGCATTGTTGATCCCATCTAACCAACTCTTGATTCGGTTTAATCAACCGCTTAGACCTAATTGAGCTACCCAAGCCCGAACCTAATATTATAAATATGTCTTAGATCTGAAATTCTCAATTTTAGACCTAATTGATATTCCATAATCTTAATTTTTAATTAAGTAGGGTTCATAAATAAAATATGCACAATAAATCCTAGAATTTCAGGATCTAGGATTTTGCAGAAAGTAAGTTTTGGGTTTCTGATTAAGGACGAACACACAGCACCCCTACACATCATAAGAACACCCCATCAAATGGAAAGAGAGGGCCTTGAAATTCTTCTTCGTTCTTATGATCGAACAGCCAGGAGGAATGCCTTAATCAAGAACATGCAATACTATAAAACAGTTTTAGACCTATATCATATATCTCATATACAAATCAGATCTAATCATGGCATATTTTGCATACATCTCATGTATCAAATCATGCATGTTTTCAGATCTAAATTATCTCATAATAATCTAAAAATTTAGATTTAAATTGATCTAATCAAAATAAATTCTAATCTAGACAATTATGTAGAACTATTCTACAACTAGTCTAGACATGCATTAATCATATCTCATATGATATTTAAAATTAAATAATTTTATTTATTATTTTTTAGATATCATTATAACTATTATAATATCAAAAAATAGTAAATAAATAGATCTAAAATATAATTTAATTAGATTAAATCAAAAACATGCAAGACTATTCTATAGAACTATTCTATTTTAGAACTAGTCATGCATATTTCCTAATCTTAGATCCAAATCATTTAATTTTAATTTTTTCTAATTTTAGATCTAATCACATCTCATGTGACATCTAAAATTATTTATTATTTAATTAAAATAAATTTAAAATCAGATCTAAATACTTTTAGAACTTGGCTCTGATACCAGTTGAAGGGAAATCCTGATTTTTCGGACCAGGTTCGTTCAGATCTGATCAGATCAAGAGATATATTTTAAAAAAATTTTTCTTTAATCTAGATTAGATTTGAGATGTTTCAAATCTGATTATTATTTTTTATAAATTAAATAAAATCTAAATAAATTAAATCAAATTTAATTTACCTTGATATGGGTAATCCTATTACCCGTTGATGATCCTGTATGCAGCGGAAGGTTCTGGATCTAGCCATGCAAGTGCCTGACCTCTACCGATATCCACTCGAGCTGGATCTGGAGATCCTCTTCGATCTTGGTATGCAGAGCACTCGAACCAAGGGAGGTTCGAGTTGCAAACATAAGGCCGAGATGTGCCTTACATGCTTCGATCTTTGATAAGTATCATCAATTCATCAATAAAAATTTTAATTTATTAATTAATTTATATTTAATTTTAAAAATTAAATATTTTTATTCATCTATTTTAGAAAATATATTTATCAATAGAAAGAGCTTATTTGTTTTGTTATAATGAAATAAGTTTAGTGCAAATCAAAATTAAAACAAACTCGATATAAAATTTTAAAAAATAAAAAAAATAAAAAAATAAAAATGGCTCAGCTGACTCTCCCAACCAAGCTAGCGTGCTCAACCAAGCCGCTGCACCCAGCTCAACTGATGCATCCTAGCCCAACCGGCATGCCCATTCTAGCTAGCTCAGTCACAGAAGCTGACCCATCGATCCATGAATCTAGGCATAGACCACCATCTCAGCAGAAGGCAGTGAATCACAAGTTGCCACTTGGTGGACCAAGACCCTTAAGAGGTTCAAGAAAATTCTCACGCAGCTTATGGGGCAAAATGGTAATTTCACATACAAAAGTGAGCGATGATTAGTTGCGGTCTGCGGTGCACTCGGTCTATAGGGTCCATGAAAATAGTGTTGCACCATCCGATGGTTGTGGTCGCTGTCGGTTAAAATCCAACGGTCCGGATTAATTCCTATC
Source organism: Cocos nucifera (assembly GCA_006176705.1). Classification (NCBI taxonomy): domain Eukaryota; kingdom Viridiplantae; phylum Streptophyta; class Magnoliopsida; order Arecales; family Arecaceae; genus Cocos; species Cocos nucifera. The sequence continues at coordinate 201,995 of QRFJ01002219.1, read as the reverse complement.
TTGATTCAAATTCAACCAGCTTGATTTCGTGCGATCGAACAGTCTTGGAGGCTTCCGACGTTGATCTGATGACTGACAGAGCTCCCAGTGAAGATCAAGGCATCTAAAATGCGATCCGATGGCCAAAATTTCATCATCAAGCATGAACGGACGGTCGAAAATCAATCCGACTTGATCTGGGCTATTATATATCAATTTTTGATCTTTTTTTGAACTGTTTGATAAGGATCTGACGGCCATATTTCATAGAACTCAATAGAATTCATCCAAGGACTATTATATGCTGATTAAAACTCCTTCTTAATCCCATATTACCTAGAAACATAGGATCCAGCCCTCCAACACACTATTTAAAGGGTACCAGGCCATCAAATCTAGTTGTCTTCGATCATGGAAGGTGATGGTATAGGGTAGAGCCATGCTTGAGATTCAAGGTTGCTTCGAGGTAGAAAGTGCCAAGAGAAAGAGCTATCTTCTATACCATCTTAATGCCAATGTCGATCCAAGATCAATATCAGCTGCTTTTAATTTTTATTTTTTTTTCTATTTTTTTTAAAATTTTATATATTTAAATTTTAAATAATACAAAATTTACTATTCTACTCTTTAAATTTCCTGCTCTTTATTTTTATTATAAATTTAATTTTTATTTTTTATTTTTATTATAAGTAGATGCTAAGATCTAGGTAATAGATCTTAGTATCCAAAGTTTATTTTCATATAATTAAAATTTTTATTATTTAATTTTATCCAATTTTAATTTTAATTTTTTGACTTCAATTCTATTTTAAAAATCTTTTCTTTTTTTTACAAAAAATCAAAGATTTCAAAACTAAAATACTGCCTTCTCTGTGGATTCATTCTGACTCGCTGCTTTCTACATATTTTTTATTACTTTAAGTCAGAATTAAATTGATAAACATGGTATCCTAATGACAACATCATAATTTATCAATCTCGGCATGCAGTGTGCTTGAATCGAGGAAAGGTTCGGATAACATTGTAAACACCGATCTGAGACATGCCCAGCATGCTTCAGTCTTGGTATGTAGAGTGCTCAAATCGAGAAAAGATTCAGACTGCATTATAAACACCAGATTGAGATCTACACTGGATGCTCGGGTCTTGGCATGCAAAGCACTCAAACCGTGGGAGGTTCGAGCTGCAAACATGAGGTTGAGATGTGTTGAGAAAAATATACTAAGATTCAATCCGTAATAAGCATAAAATGAGGTCCAGGATGATGAATGAAGTTCAACGAGCCTAAGAACAGCCCAAAGGGTGTCCAGACAGAGAAAATACGCATGAAAGAAGGTCAGAGTAGGGTAGTCAACCCTCGGATTTGTCGAAGGGGCCCATAGGCAGTGCCGGCGATAGTGGCATGGCCTAGACCGACAACATATGGTGGCGCTGGGACAGCCGCATGCTGGTCCGACTAGGTGCGCAAGTGCGCATGGGGGGCACATGCGGGCCATGTGGGAGCAGGCCATGCAAGTGCCCAGCCCATGCGGTGGAGCGCAGTCCATTATGGACCATCAGCTTATGGCCCCTGCATGGGCCACCCGATCATTTTTCTTTGTGTTTTGCATTGTCCATGGCACTGTTCCATGGACCAATCACGATCCAACAACTCAAGCAAGAGCTAATCACGATCGAACTACTAAAACTTAATCAAAACCTAATTAGGACCGTTGTGCATGATACGACAGCCTAGGAGTGAGTTGGTCATGATCAGACAGTCCAGATGCGATCTTGAATGTGATTAGGATTGAGTTTCCTACTGAAATACTATTTTTGAATTTTTGGAGTCTATATAACTCTGATTGATAAACTGTTTATTGCGTTAAAAATCTAGTGACGTTCTAGAGGTGCTAAGAGGCTTTTTGAGAGATTTTAGAGAGCTTTTGTAAGAGTTTTGAGGCTTTTTATTGAGAGATTCTTGTACAAGAGTTGAGTGGTAAGTTTTTCTTATATTGTTTGATTTTCTTTCTCTCATAATGAAGTTTCAATGCCCCATGGAGGTAGACCTTGGTCTAATCCATGTATACTTGATTGTGTGCTCTCTTATCTTGTATTCTTCTTTCTTTTTCTTATGGTATTTACACATGATTGAGTGCAATGCTAGTGGTATTGATAAGATCTTGTGGTCGTGATGTCCTAATCAGACTCCACAATAGTCGATATCAAAGTGAGTTGATATCCCTCAATAATTGGTATTAGAGCCAAATAATACCAGCGCACATGGTTGCCTAGATCACGACAGTGTTGATCAAGATCAAAGAAGATGGAGACGACAAGCATAATCAAGGTAGAGATTAGTTGGTTCGATGGAAAGAGTAATTTCTCCTTGTGACAAGCGAGGGTGAAGGACATGCTCATCCAACATGGTTTGATCGATGCTCTTTTGAATGAAAAAAAGTAGGACACCATAGAGGAGAGAAATTGAGAGCGACTACAGATGTAGACGGTGAGTACCATCCATATGTACCTAGCAAATGAGGTGGTGATTTATATACTTAGCGAGATTTTTTCAATGGTATTATGATCGAAGCTCAAGAAGTTGTACACAATGAAGTCCCTCACCAACATCCTCTTTCTTTGGAGGCAGTTCTACCAACTATGGATGACTGAGGGATAGAGCGTACAGAAGCATCTCAGCCACTTTCAAAAGATTCTCATCGATCTTCTTAGTGTAGGTGAGAAGATTCAGGAGAAGGCCCAGGTGTTGATCTTGCTAGCATCACTTCTCTCTTCGTAAAAGTCCTTGGTGATTGCTTTTCTAGTGAGAAAGAGCACCATCAAGATGGACGAGGTCGCTACAGTGATTCTCCAGAATGAGGTTCTCAGGAGGGAGAACCCAGCTTCGAGCTCAGATGGTGGTAGCTCAGCTTTGACAGTTTCTAGAGGAGTAGGTGGTAGCAGATGGAGCGACAGAGGATCACGAGGAGGATGATCCAAGTCCAAGATGAGGGACCCTATCAAGATCAGATGCTACCGATGTGATGAGTTGGGGTATCGTGTCAAAGATTGCCCACAACTTAGGGATTGGACGAGGGCTACTACAGCGATGGCTAATAGTGAGTCAGAAGATGATGTCCTAGAGATATCTTATGAGGTATCTACTTCTTTCCAGTAGTGGGTTTTAGATTCCATATGCACATATCATATTTGTTGTAAAGAGAAGTAGTTTGACTTCCTAGAGAGTAGTGAGGATACTATTTATCTACAAGATGGATTGAGCTATGCGATCAGAGGCATCGGACAGTCAGCTGGAGGACACATAATGGTGCAATGAGGAGATTTGAGGAGGTTCGATGCATACCCAATTTCAGGCGAAATCTTATCTTACTAAGCAAACTGGATTCAAATGGCTACAAGTTAGTAGCTGGAGATGAAATCCTGAAGGTCATGCATGGCACTAGGATGATATTAGAGGAGAAGAAGAGGATGAGAGGATATTACTATCTAATAGGAAGTTCAGTGCGAGGTGGAGCTTCAGAAGCCAGAGGAAGTCTAGTGCGAGGTGGAGCACCAGGTTGAGGTGGATCGGGCATGAGACAGGAGGCTCGGGAGGATGAGAGGCGATGTCGTAGAGTGAAGTTTCTATTATCATAGGAGACTTTTCTGAGCAGATCTTTGGTCAGAGTGGACATAATCATTGATGGAGGTGGGATCGAGCGGCCTGGCTCAACTCCCACATTTGCCCATCCATAAGATAGCAGGTGTGCCCCAAGGCGTAGGGGTGAGATGGATCACAAACTTTCAGAAATAGGTGGAGATCGAATATCGAGTCGAGATGAAGATCATTGAGAAAAATATCTCGAGATTCGGTCTATAATAAGCCTAGAACAAGATTCAAGACAACGAACAAAGTCTAACGAGCACAAAAACAGCCCAAATAAAGTCCAGAAGGAGAAGATACGCATGAAAGAAGGTCAGAATAGGGTAGCCGACCCTCGGGTCCATTGGAGGGGCCCACAGGTGGTGCTAGCCAGTGGTGGCGTGGCCCAGACAGGTTGTGCATTGCGGTGCTGGGCTAGCCACACAAGCGCGTGCGGGGGGCGTGCGCAGGCCACATGGGAGCTGGCCCCGTGGGTGCCCAACCCACATAGTGGAGCATGATCCACCATGGTCCTCTAGCTCATGGGCCACTAGGTCATTTTCCTTTGTGTTTCATGCAGTCCATGGCACTATTTCATGGACTGATCATGATCCAATGGCTCAGGAAGGAGCCGATCATGATCGAATGGCTAGAACTTAATTAGAGCCTGTTCAGGACTGCTGTGCATGATCTGATGGCCTAGGAGGGAGCCGATCATGATCGGATGATCCAGATGTGATCTCGAGTGTGATTAGGATTGGATTTCCTACTAAAATACTATTTTTGAATTTCTGGAGTCTATATAACTTTGATTGACAAACATTTATTGCATTGAAAAGCTAGTGATATCTTGGAGGTGCTGAGAGGCTTCTTAAGAGATTTTAGAGAGCTTTTGTAAGAGTTTTGAAACTTCTTATTGAGAGATCTTATACAAGGATTAAGTGGTAAGTTTCTCTTGTATTGTTTGATTTTCTTTCTCTTATAGTGAAGTTTGCATACCCCATGGATGTAGATCTTGGTCTAATCCACGTATTCATGATTGTGTGCTCTCTTGTCATATATTCTTCTTTCTTTTTCTTGCAGTATCTACATATGATCGAGTGCAATGGGAGTGGTATCAATAAGATCTTATGGTCATGATGTCCTAGACAGACTCCAAAATAGTCGGTATCAGAGTGAATTGATATTCTCCAACAAGACATGCCCTGCATGCTTCAATCTCGGCATGCAGCATGCTCGAATCAAGGAAAGGTTTAGGCAGCATTGCAAATATCGGTCCGAAACGTGACCTACACGCTCCATTCTCAGCATGTAGAGCACTCAAACTGAGGGAAGATTTGGGCTACATTGTAAACACCGGCCCGAGATCTGCACTGGATGCTTCGATCTCAGCATGCAAAGTGCTCAAACCAAGGGAGGTTCAAGCTACAAATATGAGGTCAAGACATGCCTTGCGTGCTCCGATCTTGACATGCAGCATGCTCAAATCAAGAAAAGATTCAGATAGCATTATAAATATAGGCTCGAGACATGTTCTACATGCTTCGATTTCAACATGTAGAGCGCTCGAACCAAGGGAAGGTTTAGGCTGCATTGCAAATATGGGCCCGAGACATGGATTTATGCCAAACTACAAGCATTGGTACTTGTATGGGGATCAATTCATGGGAGACAATTGCAAGGGCTTCGTAGGCTCTACTTGTCCAAAATCTTGCTGATGTGCAAGAGCTTAACGGTGATAGGCTTGAGCATATGATTAGTATATTTGGTGGATTTGATCTAATTATTGTAAGCACACCAACTAGCATCACCTCTCCCTAATACCAATTGATGTTCCATGATATCGCTCGAATGCCAATCATCCTTGGCAACATAAGCTCCGATACCATGTTGCGAAAGCTCTTGATCTTTAGCATAGACCTGAAGGAACCTGTGATGTTCTCTATGGATAGTAAACCACCGATCCTCCATCTGGATCTGTGATGGGGCACCTTCCTCCTTGAGCTTGAGGAAGATGCCCCCCCTTCTCTAAGGCTTCTTCAAGAATCCTAGGATGGCAACTCTAGAAAGAAGATAAGAAGAGAGTTGAGAAAGAAAAGGTCCGTATTCCACAGCATTCTAAAATCCTAATACAACCTATGTATTTATACATAGCCATTAGGCCCGACCAAAGAAACTTTCCAGCTAACCCAATACATGAAAGCACTCACCGAGCCCATATACATCCATGTCTTCCATGCTCTCATTCTCTGGATCTAGATCCAATCCATACATAAATTAGCCCCCTTAAGATCTCTCAAACTAGGCCTTAAGACCCCTAGGATCAACCTAGACCCTAGCCCAAAACAGACCCTCGCGTAACATCTGCCTACGCACTGAGCCGACTAAGTTTCACTGGGTTAGCTCAGTCTGAGCCGACTAATTTCCACTATAGAAAATTCTTTTTCTGTAACCTTCAAGCTCCGACTTTGGTTCCTTGCTCCATCTTGTGTCTCAGATCTTCGAAGCACCAACCAAGCCCCTTGAGGCCCTCAATACCTGAACCTCAAGCTCGTGAAGAGCTACATGCCGCCTCTACCTTAGGATAACTCCTGTCCTAGTCCTAGGACTATACATGTTTTAGCCTCTTCGGAGCCAACATCCTGACTCCTCCCGTGGCCTCCCAAGGCTTGGGAGCACCATAAATCCTCACAGTTATTGATGGAAGCCCATATAATAATCTTTCAGATAGCAACTGCCATAGTCATGATGGATAGGGTTGCTATCGTTATAGTCATGCTCACCCTCCATAAGGTTGCTACCCCCTAAAGGCTAAGCAAGGCTATAACCATAGCAACCCCTATAGTCCATCACGACTATAGCGATTGCTATCTGAAAGGTTATTACGTGGGCTTTCACCAATAATCAGATCAAATTCATCAAATGTGCTAATCATATGCTCAATTCTATCACCGTTAAGCTTTTGCACATTACTAAATATATTAGACAAGTAAAGCTTCCCGTCCAAGCATATTGTCTTCTATGTCTTTCTATCCAAATACCAATGCTTGTAGTTTGGACTTGGAGCTTGCCAGATGACTAGACTGTGCGAGCACATAAATTTTATTTTTAAGTTATGATTTTATTTTTTAATAAAATTTATATTTTTGATTTGTAGCTTGAGGAGGTGGTCGAGAGCTCGAAGATAGTGGCTATGATAACTATCTGTGCGAGATGCACCTAAATGGAGGTGATGCATTTTGTTCTTGTTATTATATGGTCAAGCTTGGATGGTCTATTACATAGCAAACAACCACTTGCAGCCATCTTATCGTACTTTGGTGCAGAAGAACTTGCACTACAGGGCAAGCTTGGATGGTCTGTTATATTACAGACAATTGCTTGCAGCCACCTCATGGTTAAAGGTGCAGAGGAACGCACAATGCCATATTTTTCAGTGGCAAATCTAAGCCTTCTTCACATTTTCATGTATTGAGATTATTATGTCTTGCTAGATAAGAATTAGATAATGCTTAAATCAGGGGATCAGCAGACCAACACATTATCATGTTGGATGAGAAACATTGGACTGCTGATACATTACAGATGCTCACTAACAATCTTTGTTATACGTCTTGTTATGTTTTGATAGATATTTTATTTGAAATAATTTTTAAGTTATCTATTTATTTTGATTTTTATTTTTATTTTTAGATATTATACATTATGTCTTTTAGAGGTCGGAGCTGCTCCAGCCAAGGATAGAGCTTTCGAGGAGAGAGCGATCATGCGGCCATCTCGCATGGTTCTGCACATCTTATATCGGATGATAGGGGGTCACCAGTGACCCCACAATCATATGCCATAGCGACGGACTCATAGATACAGAGTCGTGGTCGAGGACCCGCTCGACTTATAGCACCTTTGACTCGATCAAAGGATAGATAGCTCATCCACATTCAGAGCTACTCGTAAGTGCCATAATTTCAATTAATATGTTTCTAATTTAATAATTCTAGGTTAATATTTATTGTTTAAAATCAATTTTGTAGCATGTTTAGAGAGTTTGGAGTATCTCATATGGTTACTGGCATCATCCGATGCTTGATGCCAGGGTCGAATGAGTTTTTCAACTACCATCTGGAGCACGTGATGCAGCCTGGGGGATATTTTTGATAAGTCAAAACTAGTTTAATTTATAAATTCTTAATACGTTGGTATTTTAAATATATATATACATGATTGCTTCTATCTTGCAAGACTACTACCGATTCAAGACTCCTTAGGATAAAAAGGTTGGCCATCAGATCTTTAAGGAGGTGGCCACACGAAGGCTCTGAGATGGCCTCTATAGCCTTAGGTAGTTTGCCATCCAGTACTCTAATTTTCAGTCACTATCGGACTGGAGATCCTTCATGGATCACTGGATGCGGATGGATATATGGCAGGCCTTTTACGATCAGTGGAGCAGTGAGGAGTACTCCGATAAGCAATTGAGGGCCTGGCAGAACTGAGCCACCCAGCAGGATCCAATTAGACATATGAGCGGCTCAGTCGGCACATATTATGGTCGACAGACTGGTAAGAAATCAATATCAAAGTTCTTCACTAGAATTGTAAAGACTCTTATATGCATGTTTTAATTAATTTAATTTTATTATTTACTTATCGCAGGCACAATAGCTGGGTCATCCACCAAACTAGCTACAGTTATGGTGGGCCACACACTAGTCTAGAAGAACTGATGACTATTTGGATTCTACATCATGACGGATCACGGTAAGAACTTCAAACTTTATTTATTAATTAAGTTGTTATAGGATTTAATTTTTTATGTTATAACTAATATATTTCTATTGCCCAGAGGTAGCAATCCAAGAAGGAGGGTGAAATGGGTTTTTTTAAAATTTTAGCCAAATTAAACTCTAAGTAAATATGTATTTCAACTTAAGCAAAACTTGAGTGGATGTGAGGTGATTACAATGTACAACAGCGGAAACCAACGATAATTTAAGATATGCAAGAATTAAAGCAATACAAAATAAAAATTAAAAGCTAAGTAAAGCAAACAAGAAAAGCCAATCCAAACACATAGAATTTTTATAGTGGTTTGGTGCAATCCACACCTAAGTCTACTCCCCAAGCTCCTCTTGGAAATTCCACTATAATCTTTAGATTATAGTGCATTTATTTTGACCCGGGATCATAAACAAACCCAATTGATTTTATCGGGATCACCAACCATAATTCTATATCGATAGTTTTTTCGGGATCACTATCAATCCCATTGATTTTAACCTAGGAGCATCAACTACAATCTTTATACCATCCAATTACTGGCTTGGACCTGCCTAAACCTCAAATTTTTTTTATCTAAAAAAACTTGTAAAGAAATAAAAATACAAGTATAAAAATTCAGCATGAAAATAAAAAAGAAACTCCTTTTGAAGTTTGATAGAGAGGCTGAAAGATGGCTCTTGAAGCTTTGTATTCTTTCCTTTGAAGGCTGAGATGAAGCTTGAATAATTGAGGATGATCACACTTGAAAGCTCTCTGAATTTGATGCACAAAATCCTCTCTTTTCTATCTTTTCTTTATATATTCAATAAATCTCATATTTTAATGATTTCTACTTTCAATTCACTTTTCTTCTTTTTGTTTTGATTCTCCATCTTTAAATAGTCTTCATAATGGCTGGAGAAAGAGTTTGGACTGTTGGAGGGCTTGAACTAGCCATTTGGAATAAAAAGGGCCTGTTGAAAAGTGTAGAAAACTAGCCATTGTAGTCTATCCCGACATTAGGGTTGACACTTTTTCTGCAGGGATCGATACTTTTTGATCTAGGATTGATATATTGTGCTCAGGTGTCAGCACTTGGACTGCACTTAAAAATTCAACTCCTATTTTCTATTTTCATGCAACAGAGGTCGATCTAGGGGTCGATCCTTTTATGATGCCATACAAAAATAACGTGCCAAAGCATGCCAAGCTTCCCATTTCAAAAGAGGATGACCTAGGAGTCATCCCTAGGATTGATTTTTTTGCTAAAACTTAATTTTCTTTCAAATTTGGCATCCAAAAAATATGAAATTGCCTTCAAAAGATTAATTTTTTTCTAGTTGCTCTTGAGGCTTTCGAAACATATTTTTTTCTAACTTGATAAAATTATGATTTTGCCCTTCTTCAATGATTTTTATTAATTCAATTTTCTTGAAGCTCTTGACTTGGTGATTTTTGTGTAGATCTTTTCTTGGATTAATTTCTTTAATTTGAATATCTGAAAAGACCTACTTATATTCTTGAAATACATAATTAGTATCATTTATAGTTAATATTTTGGAATCATCAAAATCAATCAGTGGGTCAACAATATGGCTAGAGAGTATTTGGATCGTTGGAGGGCTTGAACAAGCCATTTGGAATAAAAAGAGTCCATTAAAAAGGTACAGAAAACTAACCATTGCAGTCTATCTCGACATTAGGGTCAACATTTTTCTACAGGGGTCGACATTTTTTGATCTAAGGTCGACCCTTGTGATTTGGGGTCGACATCTTGTACTCAGGTGTCAGTACTTGGACTGCATTCAAAAATTTAGATTCTATTTTTTATTTTTACACAATAGAGGTCGATCCAAGGGTCAACCCTTTCACCAGGGATCGATCCATTGGTCGATTCTTTTGTGAGGTCATACAAAAATAACATGCCAAAGCATGCCAAGCTATCCATTTCAAAAGAGGATGACCTAAGGATTGTCCCTAGGATTGATCTTTTGTTAAAACTTGATTTTCTTTTAAATTTGACATCCAAAAAATATGAAATTACCTCCAAAAGATCAGAATTTTTCTCCTGTTGCTCTTGAGGCTTTCAAAATATATTTTCTTCTAACTTGATGAAATTATGATTTTGCCCTCAATTTTTTTGAAGCTCTTGACTTGGTGATTTTTGTGAGGATCTTTTCTTGGATTAATTTTTTTAATTTGAATATCTGAAAAGACCTATATATATTCTTGAAATGCATGATTAGTATCATTTATATTCAATATTTTAAAATCATCAAAATCAATCAGTGGATCAACAATCTCCTCCTTTTTGATGATGATAAAATTTTGAGTATATGCACAAAAATAAAATTAATATGTTGCAACTAACTGGCTAGTATAAAATATGAAGTAAGAATGTACACAAATATAAATACGTACTTCATAAAAGCTCTAAATAATATTTCACATAATTTATATCACTGAGTATTAAGATTACACGTCATGAAATTCATTGAGTTTCTTAAGTATTAATTCTTTAAGAATGTATTCAATATACCTCTTCCCCTTTTTGACAACATCAAAAAGCTCATGGAAAGAATAAAAAATTATCATCAAAATCAACAAGATATAAGAATTATATCAATTTAGAGATATATCCAATTGAGAAGATCAATTTAAATTAATCCTCTCCCCTTTGAAGAAATATTTTTTCTTTTCAAAAATTAGCTTTAAGTCAAATATTAAAGGCTCTTCTCCTTTTTGAATGAATATAATTTTTTAATTAGATTTTTAAATATGCACTTTTAAACTTTAAGAGGAATAGAGTTTTTAAAAAGATTTGATCATGAAATCAAGCATAATATACACTTTGATATTCAATCTTTTCTTTTCTTAAAAAAAATTAGTCAATTAAGTTTGAAAAAGATATGTATCAAAAATATATCAAGCAAAATAAAATAAAAAGTATCAAAGCAAATACTAGTCATATTTTTAAATTTATTATTTTGAGTAAAAATTATTTTAATATAAATAATTCATAAAAATTTTGCAATGCATATCAAAAATTTAATATCAAATTTAAATTTTTAAATAAATTTTAAAATTAAGTTTAAAAATTTATTTCTTAGAGTAAAAATTTATTTTTAATTTAATTTGACTTCAACCAATTATCAAGAATAATCATGCAAATTAAAATATGAAATCAGCATATTAATGATACCATTTTAAATAATTTTTAACATTCAAGAATAATTTATTTATCTAATACTACTTTAAATTAATAGCACTTTAAATCAAGTAAATCAAATTAAATAAATATATGAAAGTATAAATTGAAAAGACTATAAAATATTTGATGGAAAGTTTAAAATCAATAAGGCTCAAAATAAGATAATTGATTAAGAATTTTATATCAAAAGTTCATTAACATTTTCAATCAAATCAAATAAGAAAATATATCTCTCCCTATTTTTTATACTAATAGCTAGATTAATTTACTTTTTAACTTTCTCTTTCTTTTTATTTCAAAATAAGTATATTTTAAATTTAGATTATCAAATTAAAATATATATATTCATTCTTTAGCATTATCTTTCTTTTTTTTTTTGAAAATTTGCATGCTTAAACTTTATAATTTTTGTTACTCCTTTTTCTTTCAAGTTAAGCACCTTTAATTGATACTACATTAATATTTAATTAATATAAATTTATCTTTTAAACTTAGATTTTTAAATTTGATCGATACTAATTTAGTAATTATTTTATCTTTGATGTTTTCTTCTCCTTACTTTTGCAAACAAGGCTATTTTAAAATTAAACAAAATTTTAAGAAAATAAGTATCAATTGAGTGAATTAAGTATTAGATTATGCATTCAATTTAAATAAATATAGCATTCACTCATGCAGACACTAAATTTAAAAAAATATATATATTTTTTATTAACTTTAAAAAATATTTATAATGATAACAAACATTTAAAAGTCCAAAAGTATGTCGTATAAATATTCAGAACTTTAGGCTTCGAAGATTTGAATAATATAGTCTTAAAAATATTTTTTTCACTTTGATATTAAAGTAAATCATTCAAAAATATATCATAAGAATTTATCTTAAATATTATAATAATAAGAATATATTCATGAAAATTCATATTTGAGATGAAGCAACTATTCTTTTACTAAAAGATAAATCAATAAAATATAAGATATATTATATGCTATCTAATCCCAAATGAATAAAACTAAAGTTTTTTTAAAATATTTAGCTTTAAAAGCAAATGACAACTTTGTTAAAATATTTTGCATGATATCAACTTTAAAAGATTTAAGAAGAGCATTTTTCAAATTTATTTTTGGATATATCATTTAAAGCAAATCATAAAAAAATTGTTTGATTTTTTAGAAAATATTTTTTTCTCTTCTTAAGTAGTATCAATCAATTTGAAGCATAAATATATCAATCTTATAATTTATCTCAAGATATAATATTAAAAATATATTTATGCAAATCAGATTATACGTCATGATATATTTTTTTTTTGTCAAAGATAAAGTAATAGAATACAAGACGATAATGATCTATTTGATATCAATCATTGAAGTTTTTTATTAAAAAATATGAATCAATTTAAATTCAGATCAAATTATCTTGATAAGTTAATTTAAATTAATTTAAACAAATCATGTAAAATAAATAATAAAGAGATATTCTGTTTAAACTTAGGTCTTTCTTTTTTAAAGAAATATAATTTAATCAAGTTTAGAAAAGATATGAAATTCTTAATTTTATCTCAAATGATATTATATAAGTTATGCAAAATCAGATTTGAGATAAAATATTCTTTTCTTTTGCCAAAGAGAGAAAAAATAGAGTTCAAGACAAGAATGATACCATTGATATCAAGTGTGAGAATTTTCTTAAGAAGAATCTTCTTGATACCAAATTTTATTTTTTATTTTAATAGCTTTGAAAATAAAATCAAATAACAACTTGCCCAAAGATTTTTCTTAATAACTTGTTGTCCAAAGATTTTTCTTAATACCACTTGATCTGAAATTCAAAACATTTTTAAAATTTTAAACTATGATAAATCATTTTGAATTGATATCGACAAACTATCCAAGATAAATTATAAATAGATTTTTTGTTATTCTTTGAAAGATCGTTTCATCTCTTTTCTTATGAAATATCAGATAATTAAGTATAGAAAAGGTATGAACTTTTTGGATTTGTCTTAAATGATGTAGCATCAAGAATATAGCTTTATAAAATTAGATTTGAGATAAAGATATTTTTTTATTTTTACTAAAAGATAATGATGTGCTGTTTGATAGCAATTATGAAAATATTGATATCAAGAATTTTAAAATTTAAAATAAATAATAATTATCTTGATACTAATTATTTAAAAAATAAATTAAATAATTTACTTAGAAATTTTCATGATATCAATAGAACTAAAATTTAGATCAATTAATAATTTTCTTAAAAAATTGATACCACTTAAAGATTAAAGAAAAATCAATTTTTAGATTCATTGCTTGAAAATAATATGAATAAAATATGAAAATATGTTTCAAATTTAATTTGATACTAAGTGTGAAAGACATTCTTCAAGTTGGAGGACAAAATCAATTGAGGTTAAAATGAGAGGAATCTAGATATTGACTCTATGTTTTCATCTAACTATAGGATTTTAAATCCTTAAGGGTAAACTTAAAATGCAATGCAACTTAACACATCAAGCATTTTGAGTGGGAATGTCAGACATAGTTTTACTTATATGTTTAGCATTTCAAAAATATTCATATCTAATTAAGCATCTTTTAATTGAAGTTTATCAATTGCAAAATTGATATGGGGAAGCTATTATATCATATTGAATTTCAAGATAATTTTAATTCATATCATAACATGATACTTAAAGAAGAGCATATTGATCTCTTAAAATTAAAGTATTCAAATCATCAAAATCAATCAATCATACTAATCTTACTAATATATGAAATAAATTTCAAGCAAGTAAACATAATATAAAATCATATTAAAGTCAATAGATTCAATCAAAATAATTTTAACAATCATTGATGGTATGATGTGAGAAAATGTTTAGATTATACCATGCATCAATACCCATCCCTTTTCATTTTCAAGGCATCCATAATTTTTTTTTCCTTTCATTTCATTTGGATCCTTGGTATACCTGCAAAATTACTTAATAATTTTTGATAACCAATTCATCTTGTGTCCATTGGAGTCAGTATTCAAGATTTTCTTTAGAATCCAAATTTATTTAATCAAAGTTTGGCCAATTCTTTTAAAATTACATTCTAAAATTTTGTAGCCAATTTGATTATATTTAAAGCACTTAATAGAATGGTCTTTAGTTGAATCTCTTATGAAAATATTTTTACCATTATGTTGTTTTCTTAAAATATTAAAATAGATTTCTACTTTATTGAAAATAGTCCCATTAGTTTTATCATAGATTGAAGATTTTGAAAGCTAATTATAAACTTTTCTGCAATAGGTTTCAAAACCTCAATTTCTCTTTTTAATTTTTTATTTTCTCCTAAGATCTTTTTCTTTTCAATTGAAAGATTTTTATTTTTTTTTTAGAAAAGATTTTAAAGTATCATTTTTCTTTTTAAGTTCAACATTTTCTTTAACTAAAGAATTTTCAGATTTAACTATACTTTTTCTTTTCTTAGTTAGAGTTTCAATTTGTTCCAAGAAATCTTTCTTTTCTTTGGCCATGTTTTCTATATTTTTTGATAGATCTTTTTTTTCACTCAAAGTTTATTTTTCTCTTCGGCTAAAGATAAATTAGATTTTTTAAGCCTTTTGTTTTGAAGCCTTATCTTTTTATGTTCATCCATTAGATCATTGAAGGCTTCACATAATTCTTCAAAAGTAAAATCAAAAGAGTTATTAATATTTACCTCATTATCATTGACCATGAGGCAAGACTTTATAGCACTTTCTTTCTTTTTCTTATTTAGCTTTTCTTTAACTTGCTCCTCCTTATTTATTGCTTTCTTTCTCCTTTGTTTCTTCTTCTTTTTCTTCTTTTCATCCTCATGAGCCATGAGGCATATGTTAGGGTGAGCTTGCTTATCCTCTTAGGAGCTTGGTTCTTCTTTTTGATTTGCTCTCCCATAAGTTATTTTCAATTTCTTCCATATTTGATTTGCTGAATACATGAAGAAATTGCATTAAACTCATTAAAGTTTAAGGAGCAATAAAGAATGTTTAAAACCTTAGCATTTAGATGCATTGATTCTCTATCAATAAATGATGTATTCTGTGTGTGAGGGCTATTGGCAATAATCTTCCATAGATTATAGTCATGTGCTTGAATGAAGATTTTTATCCTAGCTTTCCAATAAGTATAATTTGAACCATCAAACAATGAGGGTCGATCAATGGAATGACCTTCATTAAACAAAGATTCTATTTTGGGTTGCTATGATTTTTGGCTCTTGACTGTTAGGTCAACAATTAATAATAGAGTATTTGCTCTGATATCACTTATTGCCCAGAGGTAGCAACCCAAAAGAGGGCTAAATTGAGTTTTCTTAAAAATTTTAGTCAAATTAAACTCTAAGTAGATATGTGTTTCAACTTAAGCAAAACTTGAGTGGATGTGAGGTGATTACAATGTGCAACAGCAGAAACCAACTATAATTTAAGATATGCAAGAATTAAAGCAATGCAAAATAAAAATTAAAAAAAAATTATAATATGTAAAATCAATCTGGACTAGATAATGTGATCACCCGATCATCAGGAGATCACTACTGAGAAACCGATGCACCGGCATCTCCTCGTGTAAGCCTCCGGGGTCATCCTCCTAGTGCCATGTCTGTATCAAACAATATAGCAGAGATAATATAATATTGATAAAAATTACATCAATACTAAATAATATATAAAATTTAGGATACATGAGTTTCTTGAAAAATTACATATTATCAATCAATGTCTGTATCTTCATCAGAAGGATTATCAACATCTTCATCATTATGATCCACCAATGTATAATCTTCCTCGTCATCATTTATGAAGTTGTCATCATGTTCAGATTTAATTCACTAATCAATATTATCGGGTTGCACATCATCCCTAATCAGAGGAGATGTGCTTCCAATGTCGGCATTGTACTATCCTAAGTCAGTTATATTTTGTTCCTCCTGAAAGAAATCCTTATCTATTTCTATCTTAGAACGAATATCTATGTCATAAACATTCCTTGGTATAATCCTTTGTACAATATGCCATTCATCCTTATATCTCATATCTTTTAGGTATAATACCTGCTTTGCCTAACTAGCGAGTGTAAAAGGATCTGATTGGTACCATGTTCTCACAAAGTTAACGCTTATGAAGTATGCATCTTTATGAATACCCATCCTATTATTGCTGATATCCCACCATTGGCATTTAAATAGGTAAACAAATCATTTTGACCCATATTTTAACTGTATAATGTCGGAAAGGATACCATAATATTCAATCTCATTATCTCCATCAATTTTCAATATCAAAATTTCACTATTTTGAGTTCGCTACTGTATATCAAGCATTCTTGTACGAAATCGCATACCACCAAAAATATATGAGCTATAACACGAAATCCTAGGATCAAGGTGGCATGCCAAATCATATAATTTTTTGGTTGCACTATCTTCTTTATTATGATACATTAACATCATCTATAACAACATACATATAAGTTAAAATAAATCAGACTCTATATACATTACATATAATTAAAAGTTGAATAAAACTATTATTGTGCTTACACATTATCTGAATCAAGCTACGAACTTCCTTCGATGTCGTCCCTCAATATCTCTATTATTTTATTATAGTAATACATCTCTATGCTCTTTACGATAAATAAATGCTTATTATTTATTTTACCTCGTAAAAAGTATATAATGTTGATTATGTAAAGATACTTACTCCATAAAATAATAGATTTCTTCATAATTATTTAGTACATAGAAATGTGCTAGCTTGTGTTCTTCTATGTCTATATGTTTATACTTTCTTCCACTAATAGGATGAATATCAATCTTGAAAATAGATAATGTAGATTCAATGTTGGCCCACTCCCTATCTGCATTGTGCTCTTCACGATTGAATCATATTTTTACATCATCGAGGTACATCAAACAGAATATAAGATACTCTATGGAGATATATGCTTCCATAATTGATCCTTCTGGATGTGCCTTATTTTGCACATATTATTTTAACTTATACAAGAATCTACACATAAAAATGATAAAAAAATATGTAATTATTTTTTTATTATGATTATAAATTAAGTAAAGAGATCAACTTTTTTATAATATTATTATCATTCAACAGGATATATCCATCGATACTGAACTGGCCCGGCAAGCAAAGCCTTCCTTGAAAGGTGAACTACCAAGTGTACCATAATATTAAAAAATGATGGTGAAAATTTTTTTTCCATCTTACACAGCAATAGGGCAATATCTAATTAAAGCTTCTCAAGTATGTCAACTTGGAGTTTTTGACAACATAATTCTTGAAAGAAAATATCTAATTCAATAAGTGCATTCTATACCTCTATGATGGAGAAACTATGCATCACAATAGGTATAAGATGCTGCAACATAATATGAGAGTTATGACTCTTCATACTCGAGATACTGTCATCTTTCAAGTTTACACAGCTTAAAATATTGGAGGCAAAATCATCAAAAAATTTTTCGATTTTTAACCACTCACAGAAATTTCTTTTCTCATTGCCATGCAATGTATAACTTGCAATTAGTATTAAAAATTTTCCACCATCATAGGGCACCAAGTGCAACTCATGCCATATTCCCATTCTTTTCAGGTCTAACCGAGAATTTGGATTATCTTTTATTTTTTTCTTAATGTTAAGAAGTGTTTTGATAACATTATCATAAATATTCTTCTCAATGTGCATGACATCCAAATTATGACAATGTAGGAGATGTTGCCAAAAAGATAATTCAAAAAATATGCTCTACTCATCTAGTTCAACTCTGATTCATTACACTTTTGCTTGCAATTCTTAAAAATTTTGCCGAATTTAACACTAGCAATGGCCTCTAGTTGTACCAATATATCATCTCCACTCATCATATAAGGTAGCCCACGCATCTCTGACTTTTTATTGAAGCATCGATTCTGATGAATTCTTCAAGAATGATTAAATGATAAAAACTTATGATGATCCATATAGATAATTTTTCTTCCATGCTTCAGTCTAATGGAGAAGCTATCATCATTGCAAATTAGACATGCCAAATATCCTTTTATACTCCATCCATATAGGTTGTCATATGCCGAAAAATCATTAATTTCCATATTATCATCACATGCAATCAAAAATTTCTTTTTCTAGTTGATCGTATATCACAACACCAATCTTCCAAAGTACTCTCAATTCATCGATTAAGGATCATAGATAAACATCTATCTAATTACCAGGAGCTCTAGGTCCAGGAATAAGTAATGATAAATATAAATAGCTCTTTCATATATTTTCATGGTGCAACATTATACGGCATTAGCATAACTGGCCACATACTATCAGCATTGCTCATACTCCTGAATGGATTGAAATCATCAAAGGCTAGGCCAAGATGAATGTTGCATGGGTCACTAGCAAATTGAGAATATTGTTTATCAAATTCTCTCCAAACTATAGAGTCTACTATATGACTAATGATGTTATCCTCATGAATTCTCATCTCATGATGCCATCTCATCATCTCGGCGGTCTTCGATGACTAATAAAGTCTTTGAAATCTTGGTGTTAATGAAAAGTATCTCAAAATCTTGTGAGGTCACTTCTTATCTCTTTCAAAATCTTCAGCATATCTTGACTCACCATATTCTGGGCAACAATCCAAGTGTTGATGCTCTTTATAAAATAATACACAATCATTCTTGCATGTGTGTATTGGTGTATAATCCAGTCCAAGTTCACGCATATACTTTTTTGCCTCTGAATATGATTTTGAAAGTTTTTCATCATCCGATAATGCCTCCTTGATTAATTTCAATATAAAGATAAATGACTTTTGACTCCAACCAAACATGATTTTACCATGGAAAAATTTTATTAAGTGCTCAAGCATCGAGAACTTCTTATAATTTGGATACAATCGCTCCTTAGCATCTCTTATGAGTTTTTCAAAATGTCCATCATTTGCATTATCTATACTCTCAAAAGAGTTGTCAAAATATGTCCCTTCATATAAATCATCTAACATCTCATTGATGCTAATTGGTTCAGGCTATTGATCCGTATGTTGGTCTCTTATGTTAGTAGGTCTACTTTCCTCATGCAAATTCTAAATAGTATACTTTCTATCCATACCTCAATTCAATAAGTGTTTCGATGTTGTGTCTATAGGCTAGAAGTAATTATTGTGACATCTTCGATAAGAATATTTGATTCTATTGGGATCATCGACTCTTTCTTGGGCAAGTCTTATAAAATTTCTAACACCTTGTCAGTATTCAGGTAAAATGATAGAGCGAGCATTCATCCAACTCTTATTGATATTTTTCATCTATCCATGAAAAATATTCATCAATAAAGTATGTGTTATTAGTAAGATTTTAAGAATGCATAATCCTATACATTTTTAACAGGTATGGTCCTATCCTTTTCAGAAGAGCAATAATCTTATTATTATTATAAGTTGATATTTTATTTCATTATTATAGAAATTTTGATGACATCTCCTCATGGTTCTCCAAGTATATAATGTGAATATGGTGCTTATGCACCCTATCTAATATATACTCGAAGAATAGATGAGAGATAACTACTGAACACGATATAACGAAATAAAATATCAACTAATAACAATAATAAGATTAAAGTTTTTCCAAAATGCTCGAAAATGAGGCATCCAAGAGTCGATCCTGATCTGGATCGACTCTTGAACAAGAATCTATGGCTCAATGCAATTTAACTACCATCTTTGAACATACATTTAAAAATGGTATCCTAATTTATCAAAAAAGGATAACTCTACATTTCATTAGAGGCTTTTTCTAAAATATGAATGTTTTTCATATTTTATGCAATAAATTTCATAAATATAAAATTATAAAGCAAAGATTAAAGCTTTAACAATAAACTACCAATATGAACCTCAAATAAAAAATTTTAAAAAAAATTCAAAGTTAAACAACATTCATCAACAACATACATTACAAATATCATTTTTATATTAAGTTGAGGTATTCAGTCTAGATGTACAAAAATGAGTTTATATCTTAAAATTAATGCTGTCAAAAAGACATTATCTAAATGGTAGATTAGAAAAAATATTGAGCTAATCCTAGATGTATCTCATTGACTAAGACCATGCAAGAAAATCAATAAATTCAATCATATCTCCTTCTTATTAACCTTGAAAATTATATGATTAATTTACATGCTTTAATTTATTTTTACATTATATCTAAAAATAGTACAAGTATGGTACATATTTTTTCCACACTAATATTAATCTTTGTTATAGTTTCAGATAACTAGATTGAAATATATAAAATAATTATATAATCCTATAAATCATTAAATATTAATCTTATATAATATTTATATAATTAGATATAAAATATATATAAATATATAAAATATATAAAATATTAAAATATATAAAATTTTATATAAAATATAAATTATATTAATTACTATTATCTATAGTAATCTAATTTTAATTATTTTAATTTATTTTTAAAAAATAATATTTTATAATTATTTTGAAAATAAAATTAAATATTTTTTGTATTTTATTTTATTTATTTTATTTATTTTTTATTTTTTATTTTTTTATTTTTTAAGCATTATAAATAAATAACTAAATAAACTATCAAAAAAAACCCTTCCTCCCTTCCCCCTGGCCACCATCACCATCCAGCCCCTGCACCCCCTTCTCCTTGCATCCACGCCTCCCTCCCCTCCACCCTCGCACCACCCTTGGGGTTCCCATCGCCACCGCTATCCCCACACTCCGGTCGGATCCCCACCGCTAGTCACCACTGACAATCGCTCCTTGATAAGCATCATAAATTCATCAATAAAAGTATTAATTTATTAATTAATTTATATTAATTTTTAAAAATTAATGATTAATTTATATAATTTTTGAGAAATTCATATTTTTATTAATTAAAAAATTAATTATAAAATAATAAAAATTAAAAAAATAAAATTTTATAATCAATGAAAGAGCTCATTTTTTTGATCATAACGAAATAAGTTTGAAGCAAAACGGAGCTAAAACGGAAAAGATATGAATTTTTAAAGAAATAAAATAAAAAAATTTTAAATAAAAAAATAATATACGGCTCAAATGGCTCAAGCCGCCATGCCGCAGCAGCCGGCGCATCCAAACAAGTCAAGCCAAGCCAACCAAGCTGATGTGTCAAGCTATCCATGCTAGCCAACTCAAGCCCAGAAGCCATCAGCCGGTCTATAGCACAGTGTGGACCGCCAGCTCAGCAGACACTAACGAATCAGAGCTTGCCACGTGGTGGACCTAGACCCCTAAAGGGTTTACAGAATATTCATCACGGCTCACGGGGTATTTTGATCTTTTCATCTATCAATAAAAGGCGCTGATTGGCTGCGGTGCATAATGCGGCCGATCCATGAGGTCCATAGGAATAGTGATTGCGCGATCATGCGGTAGTGGTTATTTGCGATTAAGGATCGGACGGCTGTGGTTGCATTCCGATTTTTTTTCAACTGCTGATTTCACGCTGGATCACCATCGGACAGTAGCGCTTGATTCCAGCTTCGATCCGACAGTCCAGAAGGCTCTCGATGGTCATCAAACTCTCAGGCGCGTGATCAATGGCCTAAATTTCTCTATCAAGCATGATCCAATGGTCTGAAATTAATCCGACTTGATCTGGGCCATTACACATCCATTTTTGATATTTTTGGAAGCATCGGATCACCATCCAATGGTCAGAATTAAAAGAACTCAATAGGGGCTATTTTAATCCAAATTTTACTCGGATTTCTTTCTATTTTCATAATTAAAACAACCCTTAGTCCCACATTGCCTCCAAAAAAAATATCTAGCCCTCCTAGCTCTATAAAAAGAACCCTAGGCCTCCAAAAATCAACATCTCTAATCAAGGTGAAGCTTTGGTACAGGATGAAGCCAGGCTATGGGTCAATGGCTGCTTTAAAGCAACGGATACCGAGAAGAAGAGCTAGGCTTCTACACCATCTTTCCACCAATGTCGAACCAAGATCAGAGATCAGACTATTTTATTTTTTTATTTTCTTTTTAAATTTTATGTATTTAAACTCTAAAATTTTAATTAATAAAAATTTTATTATTGCACTTTAATTTCAATTTTTTATTATAATTTAATTTCTATATTTTAATTATTACTTTTTATTTTTCTGTAAGTAGATGCTAAGATCTAACTAATAGATCTTAGTACCAAGTTTAAATTTTTGCACCTTTTAATTTTTACTTTTTATTTTTTTTAATTTTAATTTAAAAATTTTTTTCTTTTTTTTTAAAAATCAAAGATTTTAAATCTAAAAATACTACCTTCCCTGTGGATTCGACCCGACTCACTACTATATATGCATTTTTAATTATTTTAAAAAAAATTAGATTAAACTAATAAATACGGTGTCTTAATGACAACATCGCATTTCTATCAAATTTTTGGCACCATTACCGAAGATTATTTTTAATTTTTGATTTTAATTTCTTTAATTTATTTTAAATAAATTAAAAATAATTTTGATAAATGCCTATCAAGTTTTTGGAGTCGTTACCAGGGAAGAAATAGATGCTATTTTTTCTTTGATTTCTTTGATTTTTTATAAATTAATTATAATTTTTTTTTAATATTGCTTACTAACTTTTTGTTTATTTATTTTGTAGAAAAAAAAGAAAGGAAAAGGAAGAAAGCATCTAATTTTGGTAGATCAATCCTAACCCTAGTTCTCTTTTCTTTTTATTTTATTTATTTATTTATTTTATTTTTAAATTAATTTAAAAAAAATATTTACTTAAATCTAATTAAAAATCTCATGATAAGATTAGAAATTCTAATGCTTAGAGCATGCATTATATCGGTTTTATTTTTATTTTTATTTTTTTTGGTGATTGTTGGAGGCAAGGTAAGCCTTTCAAAATTCAATTAGTTGCATGCATCTAGTTTAAATTGCATAGAACCCTTTAATTAAAAATTTTTTATACATTTTTATATTAAACCAAATTAAGGACAACACCCAATTAAATAAGATAAGATGGGGATTTGATCATCCTTCAAAAACTTAATAGGAATGCGATATTGTCGTTAAGACACCATATTTATCAGTTTAATCTAACTTTTTTAAAATAATTAAAAATGCATAGATAGTAGTGAGTTGGATCGAATCCACAGGGAAGATAGTGTTTTTAGATTTAAAATCTTTGATTTTTTTTTTTTAAAAAAAAGAGTTTTAAAATTAAAGTCAAAAAATAAAAAGTGAAAATTAAAAGGTGAAGAAATTTAAACTTGGTACTAAGATCTACTAGTTAGATCTTAGCATCTACTTGCAGAAAAATAAAAAATAATAATTAAAATATAAAAATTTAATTATAATAAAAAAATTAAAATTAAAGTATAATAATAAAATTTTCATTAATTAAAATTTTAGAGTTTAAATATATAAAATTTAAAAAAAAATAAAAAAATAAAATAGCCTGATCTCTGATCTTGGATCGACATTGGTGGAAAGATGGTGTAGAAGCCCAGTTCTTCTTCTCAGCATTCGTTGCTTTGAAGCAGCCATTGATCGATAGCCTAGCTTCACCCTGTACCAAAGCTTCACCTTGATCGGAGATGTTGATTTCTGGAGGCCTAGGGTTCTTTTTATAGAGCTAGAAGGGTTAGATATTTTTTCTGGAGGCAATGTGGGACTAAGGATTGTTTTAATCATGAAAATAGGAAGAAATTTGAGTAAAATTCAGATTAAAATAACCTCTATTAAGTTCTTTTAATTCTGGCCATTAGATGGTGATCCGATGCTTCCAAAAATATCAAAAATGGATGTGTAATGGCCCAGATCAAGTCGGATTAATTTTTGACTGTTGGATCATGCTTGATGGAGGAATTTAGGTCGTTGATCATGCGCCTGAGAGTTTGATCGCCATCGAAAGCCTTCTGGACCGTCGGATCAAAGCTAGAATAAAGCGCTGCCGTCCGATGGTGATTCGGGTGAAATCAGCAACTAAAAAAAACTTTGACCGTCCGATCTTGACCGCAAACAACCACCATCGCACGATCGCACAATCACTGTTCCCATGGACCTCGTGGACTGGCCGCATCGTGCAACGCAGCCAATCAGTGCCTTTTATTGATAGATGAAAAGATCAAAATGCCTTATGAGCCATGATGAATATTCTGTAAATCCTTTAGGGATCTAGGTCCACCACGTGGCAAGCTCTGATTCGTCGGTATGTGCTGAGCTGGCGATCCACATTGTGCTGTAGACCGACTGATGGCTTCTGGACTTGAGTCGGCTAGCGTGGATAGCTTGGTGCGTCAGCTTGGCTCGGCTTGTTTGGACGTGCTGGCTACTGCGGCATGGCGGCTTGAGCCATTTGAGCCGTATGTTATTTTTTTATTTAAAATTTTTTATTTTATTTTTTTAGAAATTCATATCTTTTCCATTTTAGCTCCGTTTTGCTCCAAACTTATTTCATTACGATCAAAAAAATGAGCTCCTTCCATTAATTATAAAATTTTATTTTTTATTATTTATTATTTTATAATTAATTTTTAATTAATAAAAATATGAATTTTTCAAAAATTATATAAATTAATCATTAATTCTTAAAAATTTTATGAATTAATTAATAAATTAATAATTTTATTGATAAATTTATGATGCTTATCACATCCCCCAACTTAAGCTTTGCTCATCCTCGAGTAAAGAAAGAATTTAGTTTTAACTACCTTTTAACTTTAGAGTTTCAAATTTTACCTAAGTATTTTTTAAAAATAGCCATTGATATTTAGTAGAGCTTAAGTGAGACATATCATTAGGGTATTAATACTTATCAATAGAAAAATTAAGTAAAGAACATTAAATTTTTCTGAACTTTTTCTAAATTATCCTACTTTTATCTTTGATTTGTCTAAACTTTCATATAGATAAATGTATTGCTACTTTCGCCCTTCATTTATTGATTTTTATTGCCCACTTTTTGACATGAATATCATTGCTTACTTAGGCAATGAGATCTGGTTACTTGGTAGGAAATCAATGTTCTTGATCGTAGTCGGGAGTCCTGATCACCGTCGGAAGCCTTCTGGATCGTCGGATCGAAGCTGGAATCAAGCGCTGCCGTTCGATGGCGATCCGGATGAAATCAGCAACTGAAAAAAATCTTGACCATCTGATCTTGACTGCAAACAACCACCACCGCACGATCGCATAATCACCATTCCCATGGACCTTGTGGACCGGCCGCATCGTGCACCGCAGCCAATCAGTGCCTTTTATTGATAGATGAAAAGATCAAAATGCCCTGTGAGCCACGATGAGCATTCTGTAAACTCTTTAGGGGTCTAGGTCCATCCCGTGATAAGCTCTGATTCGCTGATTTCTACTGAGCTGGCGGTCCACACTGTGCTATAGAACGGCTGATGGCTTCTGGGCTTGAGTCAGCTAGCATGGATAGCTTGGCACACCGGCTTGGTCGGCTTGGTTCGGCTTGTTTGGACGCACCGACTACTACAGCATGGCAACTTAAGCCATTTGAGCCATATGTTATTTTTTTATTTAAATTTTTTTATTTTATTTCTTTAAAAATTAATTATAAAATAATAAAAATTAAAAAAATAAAATTTTATAATCAATGAAAAGAGCTCATTTTTTTGATCGTAACAAAATAAGTTTGGAGCAAAATGGAGCTAAAATGGAAAAGATATGAATTTCTAAAGAAATAAAATAAAAAAAATTTAAATAAAAAAATAACATACGGCTTAAATGGCTCAAGCCGCCATGCCGCAGCAGCCGGTGCGTCCAAACAAGTCAAGCCAAGCCGACCAAGCCGATGCGCCAAGCTATCCACGCTAGCCGACTCAGGCCTAGAAGCCATCAGCCGGTCTATTGCATAGTGTGGACTGCCAGCTCAGCAGACACCGACGAATCAGAGCTTTCTACGTAGTGGACCTAGACCCCTAAAGGGTTTACAAAATATTCATCATGGCTCACAGGGTATTTTGGTCATTACATAAAGGTGATTGCGCGGTGCAAGGTCGTCCTGGAACAATATTGCTGATCTCGTTTTGTTTCGTAGATCGATGGAGATTTTTTCAGTGCGATTTCACCGATTCCATCAATTATACTCAGGGAATTTGATCACCTTCTTGGCCCACAAACAACCAACCAGCATCCTGCATTGACCTAAGCCTTTAATTTTAAAATCAATTAGACATCAACCCTAGGGAACTCGAGCTCAATAGGACAAGGAATCCTAAGAGTTGAACCGGGTTAGGATAAGTCAATTTGACTGGTGTCTAGGAAAGTGGTTCAGGGACGATTGGGCCCGAAGGAAGGTGGTTTCTAATTGGTTCCGTTCGCTTACCTGGCCAAGCACAATTGGTGTCTAAGGCAAGCAACGGGGGGACTCCCACCGACCTTACACTTACCTGGCTAGTTGATTGGCTAATCCTACACTTGGAGGGCTTGAAGGTGACCTTGGCAGTTAGGAGCTGTCTAGATCTAGGATAACCCTTAGTCAGGATTGATTGACCAACTTGATTGCTAACCAACATCAAATCCTAATTAAACCTTAATTCTTCTCTTTCTTCTTAGTTCTAGGACTCCTTAGGACCTCTTCTTTAGAACTCTTCTTTCTTTCTTCTTTCTTACTCCTCTAAAAATAAAATAAAATAAAATAAAATAAAAATTAAATTAAACTAACTAAAAAATATTAAAAATAATAATTAAATTAAATTAAAAATTAATAATTAATTAAACTAATAATTACGCATGGTAGGAAATCGCTTTAATTAGTTGAAAAATAAATTAATTGAATATTAAAATTGAAAATTTTAAAAATAATTAAATAATAATAAATACTTTATAATAATCATTAAAAAAATTAAAAATGCTAATATGAATTTAATATGAATCTTTTTCTAATTATTAGATAAAACTTAATTGAATTGGTAGGAACTTAAACTTGCTATAATAATCAAATAGGCTTGACCTTCTATCTAAAAAATTAGATCAACTTAATTCTAATCAAATCTAATCAATATCAACTTCTAATAGTCAATCAGAAAATAGATCAATCTGTTAGTGAGTGCTTCTAATTATCATTATTCAATCCATCCAACCCATCATGTAAGTGAATGTCCTATGACTGCACAGTTTCCATTTTATCCAAGAACAAGTTCAAGCTACTCAAGGATACTCCAAATTGATTAATGACCCATTTTCAAATTCATATAATTCAGATTGGAGTAACTTTAATTTTTCTTGGACATCCCAACAGACTCAGGCTCAGACCCAAATTTCACTTGAGCAAAATTATCAAAATTATGCCTATAATAATGGTCAGCCTAGTCAGTTTAACCAGCCATCATATTATAATCAGCCTTCATACCCACCTCCTCAACAGACCAATCTAGCTGATGATAGATTTAACCAACTTCAACAATTAATTCTAACTCAACAGCAATCTATCGCCAGACTAGAAGCTCAAATAGGACAATTAGTTGAGTCTAACATGAGGAGAGAACTAGATCAACTACCGAACCTACCAATTTCAAATAACCCATCTAATGACCACCAATCCACCTGGATTAAATTATCAATCTAATGTTTCATCTAAGAATCTCCCAATTTGAGAATACCAAAGTAATTCCTGAACTTAAAAGCTATAGGATTCTTATGGACCCATACCAAGACCAGGTGAGAGAGGCTAGTACTGATGCTAGCCAAAATAAAAATTTAGAGGAACTGGTTAGTACTGAGACTAACCACATAGAAGAACCCAAGCCAGGAATTAGTACTGATGCTAGTTCCAGTTTAAATGAGATAGAAATAAGGGAAAAGAGAATAGATGATTTACCCGAGACTTATAAACCTAATGTCCTATTCCCTTCAACCCTAGAAGCTGGTTCTTCTTATAAAAATCAAAAGGCATGTAATGAAATATGTCAATGGAGTTGTTTAAGCAGGATCACATTAATTTACCTCCAGAATTAAAACCGCCTTTAGTCACCATTCCAGCACCCATTGAATCAAACTTAACTCCTAAAACTCCATTCATGAGCATTTTAGAAGAACAAATAGGAGAAATTCTTAATAAACATGGGTCTGAGAATGGAATCACAAATTATATCCCTAAAATTAACAAAGATTATATCAATAATGGGATTAAAAATCAACTTTCTGAGATTGGCAATCCAAAACCATTGGAATTTGTCAATCCAATATTCGACACAGGATAGTGAGCTACATTGTGTCTGGCTGAAGACGGTAAACTTAGCGCTTGTTGGGAGGCAACCCAATATTTAGTTTTTATCTAATTTATCTTTTTAGTTTATTTTTTTTAGGATAATTTGAATAAGTTGGAGGGAGAGCTCAAATTTTCAAAGGCATGTGCTGGACCAAAAAAAAAAAATAAATAAATAAATATACTGAGTTAGGTGTATTCTTCCATGTTCTTTATTACATCCTTTATTTTTTCTTCTCCATTGAGGACAATGTCGATTAAGTTGGGGGGAGAGAAAAAATAAAAATTTTAAAATTTTAAGTCCTCGAAAAAGTTAGTATTTAGTATTTAGATACTTGATTATGCTTAAGAATCGAATTAAAACTAAGCATTTTTAAAAGAAAATTGATACACAGATCAGAGAATCTGTGAGATATTGAGGAATCAAGTATTAAGAAAATTCAATAAAGAGTTAAGTCCAGAACATAAAAAAATTTTCTTGGAGCATTTCTAATTATTTCTACTAGCATCAAAGAAAAGTCTACTTTTTATAGGCTTGTGTAGGGTAACTATACATTTCTTCATATAAAAATTTATTTTAATAAAATAGTTTCCAAGTACTTCTCACTGAGTAACCGGGCCTCTTTGCCTAAGCAAGCATTGAGTTTCGCGTCAAAAGGTGGGAAGGGCAAAGAAGCTCGTTGTAAAGCTAGTCTTAACTCGTAGCCTATTTGATTCGAGCTAGTAAGCCCGAGGGGTATTCTATACCTAGTGCCCTAAAGCCAACTGGTTTGGGAGTCATTGGCCCAAGACTCGCTACATGGATCAAATAGAAAGCTTAAGGAGTTAAGACACTCAATAGTGGTACAACGTTAAAAAAAAAAAAAAAAAAAAAAAAAAAAAAAGAAAACATTGGTTTCCCACCGAGTAACCGGGTCCCGTTGCCTAAGTAAGCAATGATATTCGCATCAAAAAGTGGGCAATGTGAAAATAAAAATTAATAAATGAAGGATGGAAGTAGCAATACACCTGCCTATATGAAAGTTTAGACAAATCAGAGATAAAAGTGGAATAATTTAGAAAAAGTTCTGAAAAATTTAATGTTCTTTACTTAATTTTTCTATTGATAAGTATTAATACCCCAATGATATATCTCATTTAAGCTCTACTGAATATCAATGGCCATTTTGAAAATTGCTTAGGTAAAATTCGAAACTCTAAAGTTAAAAGGTATTTAAAACTAAATTCTTTCTTTACTCGAGGACGAGCAAAGCTTAAGTTGGGGGGTGTGATAAGCATCATAAATTCACCAATAAAAGTATTAATTTATTAATTAATTTATATTAATTTTTAAAAAATATATGATAATTTATAATTTTGAAAAAATTTCATATTTTATTAATTAAAAAAAAATTAGTTATAATAATAAAAAGTATAAAATAAAATTTATAAATCAATAGAAATAAGTTTTTTTTTTGATCGTAATGAAATAATTGTGGCAAAACAAAGCCTAAACGAAAAAGATATAATTTCTAAAGAAATAAAAAAAAAAAATTTAATAAAAAATAACATAAGGCTTCAAATGCTCAAGCCGCCACGCCGCAGTTGCCGCATCTCAATACAAGTCGAGCCATAGCCGACCAAGTCGGTGAGCCAAGCATCCAACTCGCTAGCCGATTCAAGCCCAAAAGCCATCAGCCGTCTCAGCATAGTGTGACCGTAGCGTGCAGCAACGACCGACGAAATTCAGAGCTTGCCACGTTGACCTAGACCCCTAAAAGAATTTACAGAAATTTCATGGCTCAACAGCATTTTGGGTCTTTTCTAATCTCAATAAAAGGCACTAATTGCTGCGGGTGCATGATGCCGGGTCGGTCCATAATGGGGACCATGGAACAATGATGCGCGATTGTGCGTGGTGGTTGTTTGCGTCAAGATCGAATGGTCAAAATTTTGCCATTGTTGATTTCAATCCGATCACCATCGAAATGGCACGCTTGATTCCAACTTCGATCCGACGTTCCAAAGGCTCTCGATGGCGCATCAAACTCTCAAGACACGTGATAACGACCTAAATTCCTCCATCAAGTGTAATCCAATAGTCAGAATTAATTCGACTATACCTTGGCCAATTACACTTTCATTTTTGATATTGTTTGGAACATCGATACACATCCAACGGTCAGAATACAAAACCAACAGGGGCCTATTTTAATCCAAATTATCCACCGATTTCTTCCTATTTTCACGATTAAACCACACACCCTTAGTCCCACATGCCCTAGAAAAAATATCTTGCCTCTCTAGCTCTATAAAAGAACCCAAACCTCCAGAAATCAATATCCCGATCAAGATGAAAGCTTTGGGTATAGAGTGAAGCCAGGCTTTATGGGTCAATGGTTGCTTTGAAGTAAAACGGATGCGAAGAAAAAGCTGGGCCTTTCTACACTATCTTTCCACCAATGTCGATCCAAAGATCAGAGATCGCTATTTTATTTTTTTATTTTCTTTTTTAAATATTATATATTAAAACTTTAAAATTTTTAATTAATGAAAATTTTATATTACAACTTTAATTTAAGTTTTTAATATAATTTAATTTCATATTTTAATTAGGTTACTTTTTATTTATTCTGCAGGTAAGCTCTAAAAATCCATAACTAGTAGACTCTTAGTACCGTAAATCTTAAACTTATCTGCAAGTCTTTTAAATTTTCACCTTTTATTTTCGACTTCAAATTTCAAAAACTTTTCTTTGTTTTTTCAAAAAATTAAAGATTTCAAATCTAAAAATACTACCTCCTATGGATTCGACTACTTGACTTACTACTATCTATGCATTTTTAATTATTTTAAAGAAAGTTGCATTAAACTATAAACACGGTGTCTTAACTGACAATCCGCGTCCTACAATTTTTGATCAGTACCTCATTGCATTCTTGTAATTCTGGCCATTGGATGGTGACCTACCGATTGCTTCAAAAATATCAAAAATGGATGTGTAAGGCTCGATCAAGGCTTCGGATTAATTTTTGACTGTTTGGTATCGTGCTTGAGGAATAATTAGGCCATTTGATCACTATGCTTGAGTTTGATCGCCATCGGGAAGCCTCTAACCATTCGACGAAGCTTAGAACACAGCGTGCCGTTCGATTGTGGCGATCCGAAGAAAATAGCAAACTGAAAAAAAATCTTGACCGTTCCGATCTTGACACAACTCCACCATCGCACAAGATCGTTAAATCACTATTCCATGGACGCTCGTGTGACGACGCAAGTCGTGCATGCGCTAGCCAATCCAGGCTTTTTTGATAAATGAAAGATAAAATGCCCTATGAGACATGATGAAATATTCTGTAAATCCCTTAGGGATTCTAGGTCCATCCACATGCAACCTAATTCGTCGTTTCTGCTGAGATGGCGTCCACACTGTTGCCTGTAAACCGTTCTGATGCTCTGAGCTTATCGGCTAGCGTGTATACTTGCGCACCGTTATCGCTGGCTGCAGCTGTTTGAAGCATCGCTTGTCTGCAGAGCTGGCGGCTTGACCATTTCATCGTATTTTATTTCTTTATTTATTTTTATTTATTTCTTTAGAAATTCCATATCTTTTCATTTTAGCTCGTTTGCTCCAAACTTATTCATTACGATCAAAAAATTAAGCTCTTCTATTGATTATAAATTTTATTTTTTAATTTTTATTTATTTTTATAATAATATTTTGTTATTAATAAAAAAATGAATTCTCAAAAATTATATGAATATCATTAATTCTTAAAATTATAAATAATTAATAAATTAATACTTTAATTGATAATTTATAACTTAATCAACAACTCCTCCATCGCCTCTTCTTCCCCAAAATGCTCGAACCCACTTCCCCGAACTCAGCCCCACCCCCAACCTGCGGCTCCCCTCCGACCCACCCCGCACCTCCTCCTCTCCTTCCTCCTTGCCCAAGCAACCACCCCACCCACCCCCCCGCTCCTCCTTCCTCGAGGATCAAAAAAAAAAGAGGATTTTACCTTTCTGAGTGCAGCATGTGGCGACGGCACGACATGGCAACTACTGTAGCGGTACAACATAGTAGCGATGGCAGTGGTGGAGGTGAAGCGGGAGACCGATGTGAGACATAGAAAAGAGAAGAGATAGATGATGTGATAGCCAGCGGAGAGGGTTCAAGCGAAAAAAATAGGAGGGGCGAGGTTGGGAGATGAAAATGCGGTGAGGGGTGGGGTCGTAAATATCTAAAGAGATTTATCGATGTAATTTTATGTCAGTAATTATTATAACTTTCGATGTTAATGAAATGTCAGCAACTTTTAATAATAAATAAAATATTTAATAAAAAATATAAAATATCAAAAGATCTTTTTCGATGCAAACTTACATCGGTAATTATGATAATTAGCTATGTTAACGTTAAACATAGGCAGTAATTTTATTTTTGACGTTCACGGAATGTCGACAAATATTTAACAAAAAATTAAATATTTAATAAAAAATATAAAATATCTAAAGAGCTTTTTCAATGCAAAATTACATTGGTAATTATAATATTAGCTATGTTAAAAAGAAACGTAGGTAAGTGATTATTTTTGATATTTTCTAAATATCAAAAAATATTTAACAAAAAAATATTTAATAAAAAGTATTAAATGTCTAAAGAGCTTTTTCAACATAATCCTACATCAGTAATTAGGATAATTAGCTACGTTCACCAGAAATGTAGGTAAGTATGGTTATTGCTGAAATTAAATAAACATCAAAAAATGTTTATTTAAAATTTAAAAATAAAAAAAACCATTTTTTGATGCAAATGTAATGTCGAAAATAAATCTAATTCCTTATGTTAGTAGTTTTTGTAGGTAATTATTTATTTATCGATGTTAAAATTTAGTCGCTAAAATAGCTAAGAACCTATGTAAAGGAATAGCATCGACAATTATGTCATTTCCAACATTTAATTTACATTGAAAAAAGTTTTTAAATTAATATTTTTATTTTTATAAATAATTTATCATTATCTAATTAATTTTTAGGTATAATTTTAGAATTTAGAAGCCCATCTTCACCATTCATTATCTAAATAATTATCATTAGAGTCTCATCACGAAAGTTCGTCATGATTCAATAGCCCTAGCTATGTCAATCAACAAAATTCGATTTCGACGATCATGAACAACTGCATAATAATCTAATAGATAGAGACCATTGATGGTTTCAAAAATTTACAATGAGAATTTTGATGATATTTGTAGCACACTATCAAAATTTTACCTCAATCTGACATCATTATCATGATTAATTTAGCATGAAATAATTTTAGCTGTTAAATAAAAAATCAAAAGACCAAACAGCGTTCAATTATAGGATGATTTTTTAGATAAATAATCTTTTCTAATACTTTAATCATTTATATGGTGGTGATCAAAAAATTCAAATCGTGCATGTATGAACCATCCATGTTAAGCAGATCTTATAAAAGCATAAGTATAATTACTTAAGGATATTAAGAATAAGTATCAAGAGATATATAGTTTTGGATCGCTCATATATATATATTTTAAATTTTATGATTATCACCGTACAATCGATCATAGTTGTAGCAAAGATTTTTATCTAGAAAATCATCTTATAATCGAATGTCGTTTAGCTTTTTTATCACACATTTTTTATTTAACGATCGAAATTATCCTACGCTAAATTGATCATGATAATGATATTCAATTGAGTTAAAATTTTGGTAGTGTGCTATAAATATCATCGAGATCATCCTTGCAAATTTTTGGATCCATCAGTGGTCTCTATCTAAAAAATCATCATACGATCGTTCGTAACCATCAAAATTAAATTTTAATAATCGATATAGCTAGGGCTACCGGATCGAGAAAAACTTTTGTAACGATACTGTAACGATAATTATTTAGATAATGAATGGTGAAAATAGGCTTCTACATTCTAAAATTATACCTAAAAATTAATTAGATAATAATAAATTATTTATAAAAATAAAAAAAATAATAATAATATAAAATATTTATCGATGTTAGTGTAGGCAATAAGCTAATTATCTATGCAAAAAGTTAACATAAGTAATTTGGTCATTTCCTATATTTATTTAATGTCGATAAATCATTTATAAAAATAAAAAAATTATAAAAAATATTTATCGATGAAAAATTAACATCGGCAATAAGACAATTACTTATGTTAACTTTTTGCATAGGTAATTTTGGTTATTGCCTATGTTTACGTAATGTTGGTAAATTATTTACAAAAATTAATAAATTAATAAGAAAGAAAATATTTGTCGATGTCAAAATAGCATAGGCAATAAGCTCATTGCCTCTGCAAAAAGTTAACGTAGGTAATTTTGATTATTTTCTATGCTAATTTATCATCGATAAATTATTTACAAAAATAACAGAATTTATAAAAAAATATTTTCTGATGTTGATAAATCGTAGGCAATAAGCTTAATTATCGATGATTCATTAAATGTAGATAATTATGATTATTACCTATGCTAGTTTTACATCGGTAAATATTTATCAAAATATAAAAATTAAATGCATCCATTGTCGATGATTTACTCTAAATATCGATATAAATTTTACGTTGACAAAATTATTTTTTGATGTTTATTTTTAGGGTAGCTAATTATTCAAAATTTCTCGATGTTTATGTTTTTACGTCGTTGTTTTTGCGTCGCTAATTATTCTATTTATCTACGCAAAATATTGTACAGGTAAATTTTGCATCGACAAAACTCTTATTTCTTATAGTGACGGAATCATTTGAACATTTCAAATAAGTTAAACTTATGTTTTATAAGATAGATGTACCCATACCAAGATAAATTATCAGTAAACATAATAAAATAGTGATATCCATCTTTGGCACTAGTATTCATAGATCCACATACATCACTATATATAAGACTTAGAACTTTACTGGCTCTTTCATCTTTTTCAATAAAAGATGACTTTGTTATCTTTTTAAGAAGACTGAACTCACAGATTGGTAATGATTCACAATCATTGATATCAAAGATTTTGTTTTTAGCTAATCTATTTATCCTATTCTTGTTAATATGATCAAGCCTACAATGCCAAAGGTAGGCATTCATGACATTGTCTAATTTAGGATGTTTATTAGATGTATGCATTACACTCACAGTCTATGATAAGATATAAATGCTATTTCTTTCTTATCCATACATTATTGTAACATCATTCATAATGATATCATAATAATTTTTCTTTATTGAAAAATGATAATCATCTTTAACCAAAGGGCCAACAGAGATCATATTCATCATAAACAATAGACAATAGTGACAATCACTTAAAATGATAACCTGTGTATTGAAAACAAGCTCAACAATTCCTCAAGCTAGGACTAGAATAGAACTTCCATCCCCAACTTCAGGAATCTCTCACTATTTTCAAATTTTTACTTACCTGAAGTTCTTGCAACGAATTGCAAATATATGTAGGACTATTGATATCCAATACCCAGGTAGTAAAATTATAAATAGAGAAATTAGAAGATGTTATCATATAACAATCTGGATAAGCAACTTCTTTTTCTCTTGTTTAGCCTATTGAGGTCAAGAAAAGCAAGATATTGAGGATAATTCTTCTTCCTATGACCCTACTTCTTACAATAGAAGTACTCTTCCTGATTTTAGTCAGTCTTGGATCTTTTATTTTGATTATACTTAGAAGCTTCAGTACGAACATCTTCGTGCTGTTGAATCATATTCAACTTTTGATACTCATTATCGAAGTTGGATCCCATAAGTATATCACTATCTAATAGTGAACGAAGCAACTATGGTTTAGCCTTTATCTAAAAAGAAAAGAAAACAAAGACTTATTAGTATATGAATTATTTTAAGCCTAAAGATTTGAATTTTAGTCTAAAGGTTCCTCCACTATTTTATACGAATTGATAACTTCTACCTCCAATTCGAGAAATTACTTTAATTTTTCAGTAGGTACTAGAATCCACATAGACTGCATATGGTCCAAAAAAAGCTCTGACCAATCCGTGTGTATCTATAGGTAGGTTCTTAATCAATTATTTTTTTAAATAATTTTTAATAATTAGGTTTTGCCCCAGGCTCCTTTTCAGTAAGCTTTGGCCTCCACTGAAAGGTTGGATTAGGTCCAACCATTAACATGACTGAGTTCGATGCATCAAACGAACGATGACCATGCCCGAGAAAAGCTCTGGCCAACCTGATCGTTGTTCAGAGAGTGTAACCTAATCATTATATGATGAATGATAATTTTAGTATCTTGATGAACATCAGGCGTAAGGCACCTCCAATGTCTACTCAGACTATTGGACCCATTATCATCCATATTAATGGGAGGCTATGACATAGTTATCTCCATAACTTTATCATTTTAAGGATCTAATAATTTAAAAAAATTAGTTTACTTATGATTTAAGAATAGAGAAGACATGGACCAAATTACTCTCATTGACTTTACCAAGTCAAATCCTCTCACTGACTTTGCAAGTTATTGATGAAGACTAGGATCAATTTCGGTCTATGGGCATCTATATCAGTCTCATTGAACAAAATCAGTCATATAATTATCTATATGACATAGGTTAGTACGAATCAAGGAGCAACCTAATCAAAAGCATACTAACCACATTGGCCAAGTAAGTGAGATCGGTGGGAGGGTATGCCAAAGCTTGCCTTAGACACCATCAAAAATAGCCAGATAAGCAGGCTACCAATTCAAGACCACCAATTGGAAATGCCAAACTTATCTTAGACACCAATTGGTTTATTATTTTTGATTTGATCTACCTAAAGACTCGAGCTCGACTACTGAACCACAATCAGGTCCATTTGGTAAAATCAAATGTATGAACTAGGATCAACTACAACTATTCAACTGATCTATAGAGAAGAAATGACCTAATCCTAATTATCTATTAATTAGATTTGATCAATTTCTTAACTTAGTCCATATTCGATTCTAACCCTAGATCTAACCCAGTTAATGATCTGATCTGCTAACCCATTAACCAATGAGTTATGGAATTATCTTAGGATCTTCCAATCACAAACATAGATCCTAAACAATACTTAATTCTTAATTAAGTTCAAGGCTAATGGGTTGGGGTTCAGAACCTCTAAACTACTTTCTAATTTCATGGTTTTGAAACATTCTCAAATTTGTAAATAATTTACATTGAATCACATTCATTTAGGATTTCAGATCTAAATTATTTCAATGTTCAAATTAGATCCTAAGGTTTTGAATCTAGAATTCTGCAGAAATTAAGTTTTGAATCTAAATTCTACAAACTACATATATCATATATATAAGTTCTAGATTCAAATCAAAACTACATATAGAACATATGTAACAAAAGAATTTAGATCTAAAACATGAAATGCATTATTTAAATCTCATCTAAATAATCAAAAAATCAAATCATAAACTAATTTATTTTAGATCTAAAATCTAAAAACAAATCATATATCTATTTAAATCTTATCTAACTTATTTACGATTTAGTTCTTCAGATCAATACATACTAGAATAACCTCTCTACTACAAGGGATAAACCTTACAGCAGGACAACCTTAATCAGTATATGCGATCTTAACATTATTTAGATCTCATCTAAATAATCAAAAATAGATCAAAATTATATTTATTTTATATTTAAAATTAAAAAATAAATCATAAATCTATTTTGATCTCATCTAACTCATTCATGATTTAGATTTTCAGATTAGCACATACTAGGACAATCATTTCATTATAAGGGATCAACCCTACAACAGGACAATCTTATAATTAGTTTGTTCAATTTTTAAAATTATTTTTAAATTTTTTAATGCATACATGATTATGTCATAGAGGAACCTAGGCTCTGATACCATTGTTGGAAAAGTAGGTAGGATTTCATGCATACATTTCAAAACTTTTTTCGAAATATCGAGTGAAAGACTAGAAGATTAATCTCATTAATCTATATATGCACATGATCAAATCATTAAACACCTACATCTAAGATCTATGATATGACATGATGCATAAATAAATCTAAAATAGAAAATAAATAGGTATTGATCATATCAATATCCTAGATCAAATCTAGCAAATCCTAGATCAAATCTTGGTATAAAAGAGATTGGATCTCTTTACCTTAGCACTGGTCAAGAATATTGCTACTGATTTTCATGATTGTAATCATTGCTTGGAGCCACACAGGATGTCCAACCTTTATAGGTTATCCACACGAGGCTTCTATGTTGATCGAAGGTTCGATGATCAAAGATCTGCACGAAGTACTAATTTCTTACAGATCCCTCCTGACATTGATCTGAATGCCTTTCCTTAAATCTCTTGGACCCTCCAAGAGAGGAAGAATTGAAGGAGGATCGAGGGAGAAAAGCTACTTTCTAATTTCTCAAAATATGAAGAAGAAAGAGATCAAGAGGAAACCCAAAGAGAAGACCCCTCTTCTTTTCTTTTTCTCTCAACAGGACAATCACAAGACTTGTCCTAAAGAAACCACCACGCCCTAAGAATGTTGGCACACAATCCCATGCCCCTCTCCCCTTTTTTCTCTTGCTTTTACCATGGAATATTCCTCTTTCTCTCACACCAAAAAGCAAAGGAAAGGAAGTGGATGAAAATAAGGTAGGCATGGGATTAAATTCCAAAAGAGAAGAAGAGAGTTTTAAAGATTTAAAACTCTATCCAATAGAATCAAAACATACCTTTCTTGGACGTGGATGACTCTCATCCAAAGACCAAAGGGAGGGGCACATGGGATCTCCTTAGGTGTGAAAAATCTCATGCCAAAAGAAAAGAAAAGTGGGCATGAGGCTTATTATTCTTGGCACAAGGGAAGAGGAAGAATCCCAGTCCAACTAGAATTGCCCAATTTTGACTAGGTCAAGTCTAATCTTAAATCTTTTTAAATCAAGATTGGTGCAGCCTAATTAAGAATGATCTTAATCCAACTAGGAGTCCAATTAAATCTGAATAAATCATATTTAAATTAGATTTAAATCCTAATTCAATTAGAAATTAAGTATACTGAAGTCCTAATCAAACAGAAAATTATTCTTTCTTGAGATTGGGATATCTTATAAACCAATTAGATCTAACCTAATCAAGTCTAAGTCAAACGTAATTGAATCTTATTTAATTAGACTTGATTTCAGTTCCAATGCTCAATCAAATTGAGCCAATTAGCAATCCAATTGCTAATTAATCCTCTTACAATACTAACACTTAATCAAACATCAATCGCATTAACGATTCAATCCTTAAATAATTCTTAATCATTGATCAACCATCCAATTAGATAGAAATCTATGTGTGACCCCATAGGTTTGAACCTAAGCTGATAACACAGGAGCAAATTTTTATATCAATCAAAATGACCATGTAGCAATGGTATCTAACATCCAGATAGATAGAATATAGGTAAAGTAATATTTTAAAATTTTAGTCTATTATTATCATATAATTCATTCTTTTGATCCTTAATACTCAGGATGATTTTGAGTTATCTATCAATACTCAAATAGTTCATCCATATTGTGTCTCAATCTTACAAATCTTCTGATTCCTCACGAAGATTATCCAAGCCTAAGTTTTGCTCAATTGAAATACAGCGAGATATTTGCTCCTAAAATTAGGAGTGGTCAATTCTATCGACTCACACACCGACTCTGTAAGTACTTGACTACATTCAAAAATCTTTTGATATTATATTAAAAGTATAAATAGTCGGCACCAAAGTATAGTGAGTTGCTTGTAAGTCACCATGGTGATCTCAGGTCGGGGGGACACTTATATCCATAATCTTTTCTGGCTACTCTTAATAGCAGAGTATTATATTGATCATGTTCAGTGCAGATGTACTCCTATATCTTATCTACATGCTATATCAGTGTCTCTACACCACTTGATTACGAGGATAACTAATGCATATGGTATATAATGACCTATACTCGATAAGTTATCATCCTAATAAATAACCTATCATTTGATCATGAACAATTTTAAAAACCATCTGATAAATCCTTCTTTATCGATTGAGTATGATTCTAAGGACTTCATCATAATACAAGAGTTTATTTAAGAAAGACAGACATTTTATGATGAATAAGTTAAAAAACTTTTTTATTAATTGATAATTCATATACATATTACATGAGGAGCATAATTATTTATAGCTTAGATGATTGACTTTAGGATACATTTTCTAGCAACTTGACTAAAGCTAATTAGAATAATATCGAATATCCATGTTTCAGTTGTGTTCGTCGAACTCCTTCATTCCAAGGGCTTTAGTAAATGGGTCGGCCAAGTTCTCCTTGCCGTCGATCTTCTAAAGCTTGATGTCACCTCAATCCATAATCTTTTGGATAAGATGATAGCGATATAGAATGTGCTTGGTCTTATGGTGCGTCTTTGATTCTTTAGCCTGAGCTATGGCTCCAGTACTATCACAATACAGTAGGAGTGGACTACACGGTCTCCTTGACAGCATCGGATGTCATGATGTATTCCATCTCGCAAAAAGAATGGGCTACTAAAACAAAATCGATCGCTAATATCGAAATATCATCGCTAATAATATTAAATTTTTTAAAATATTAAGTTTTGATATTAAAATAATATATATTTTTTTAAATTATTAGCAATGAAAGGTCTCCATCACTAACTAATAATAATATTTTTTTAAAAAATTATATTTTAATATTAATT
The DNA here is from genome assembly GCA_006176705.1 of Cocos nucifera. Taxonomy (NCBI): domain Eukaryota; kingdom Viridiplantae; phylum Streptophyta; class Magnoliopsida; order Arecales; family Arecaceae; genus Cocos; species Cocos nucifera. Next base: position 160,372 of record QRFJ01002219.1, on the reverse strand, counting down.
TTTTTCTTCTAGGTTATTTTTTGGGTGGTTAAAAATTAATATTAAATTTTATTAAATTTTTATGCTTAATTAATTTATGAATCAAGTCCTAATTGATTTAAAATAGATTTAATTTAATTAAGCTTGACTTAATTTGAGGATAATTAAATTTTAATATTTTAAATAGGACTTGGATTCAAAGTTTAATTGAATTAGATTTGATAGAATTTTAAATTGAATTTCAATTGAATTCAAATTAGATCCATATAGAACCTAAATTGACAACCATTTTCATCTAATTGATTTAAATTAAATTAAATTAAATTAGGCTTGACTTAATTTGAGGATAATTCAATTTACAGTCCAATTAGGATTTGGATTCAAAGTCTAATTGAATTAGGTTTCACAAAATTTTGAATTAGATTTGAATCAAGTTCTAATTAGATTCGAATTAAACCAAAATTAAAAATTATTTTTTTAATTAATTTAAATTAGATTAAATTTAATTAGGCTTGACTTAATATGAAGGTAATTGAATTTTACTATTCAAGTAGGACTTGGATTCAAAGCCTAATTAAATTAGGATTGACAGGTTTTCTAATTAGATTCGAATTGGATTTGAATTGAATTTAAATTAAAAATAATTTTTTTAATTAATTTAAATTAACTTTTATTTAATTAATCTTAACTTAATTTGTGGTCAATTAAATTTTATAATCTATGTAGGATTTGGATTTGAAGTCTTATTGAATTAGGTTTGATAAAATTTTGAATTAAATTCGAATCGAGTTCGAATTGGATTTGAAAGTAATCATGGATTAAGTTTTAATAAATTTAAATTAGATTTAATTTAAGTAAGCTTGACTTAATTTAAGATTTATTAGATTTTATAACCTAAGTAGGACTTGGATTCAAAGCCCAATTGAATTAGATTTAATAGAATTTTGAATTGGATTCAAATTAAATTCAAATTGAATTCGAATCAAACCCAAATTAAAAATTATTTTTTTAATTATTTAAATTACTTTGAATTTAATTAAGCTTGACTTAATTTGAACGTAATTAGATTTTACTATCCATGTAGGACTTGGATTAAAAGTCTAATTAAATTAGGATTGATGATAGGATTTTGAATTGGATTCAAATTAAATCCAAATTAAAAACTAATTTTTTCTAATTAATTTAAATTAGATTTAATTTAATTAATTTTAATTTAATTTAAAATTAATTAAATTTTATAGTCTAAGTAGGACTTGAATTCAAAGCCTAATTAAATTAGATTTGGTAGAATTTTGAATTAGATTCCAATCAGACTATGTATGTACTAGATTATTAGCGATAACAAATATACCATCACTAATTCCATTGCTAATAATATTTTTAAATATTTATTTAATTTATTATTTTTAAAAAAATATTAGTGATGGTATGATTTTCATCGTTAATAGATAAAATTTGCCATCGCTAATATTTATTTTATGTTTAAATATTATAAAAAATTAAAAATTTTAAATAATTTTAAAAATAATTTACGTTGTTGCTAATAATTAAGAAGCCATCGCTAATAGTTGATAATTAGCGATGGTAAGTTTTTTGTCGCTAATAATCCAAATTTACCATCACTAATATTTTTTAATATTTAAATATTTAAAAAAAGCTTAAACTTTTAGAGATGGCACTTGCTGTCGCTAATAACGAAATTGCCATCGCTAATAGTATTAGTAATGGTAATTTTTTTTTGTCGGTGTTGTGGTGAGAAAAAGTTATTATTAGCGATGAAAAAAATTTGTCGCTAATATTTAATTTTCTTATAATGATTAGAAATCTCCTTCCATCACATACATGCATCACTCACCCACTCCCATGGTTCTGGGCCATATCAAGCAAGCCCAAATTCCTTACGGGCTGGTGTAGTGGACCAAGCCCTATATTGGGCATCCAATATGATCCTTTCCGTGAGCACATATGTTCCAAATCCTTGAAAGTATGCAGTCTTTTGAAGGCCTACAAAAATAGATCCGTGCTAGTTAAGAAAGATCCTTCCATTGTATCAAGCAAATCTCAAGCAAAGTTGGAATTTTCTCTTCCTCCAAGTCATCCATAGTTCATGAAGACTTGAAGGTTGTCTTCTAAGCCATAAATTAGTTCTTAGGGTGACCCAGATACTTTTTGAGAATGGACATCTGAGGAACGTGTGAGATACAGTTCAAAAGCATTGCCATAGAGAGAACACTTTTTAACAGCCCATCCTTTCTTCGCTATAAAACCTCACCAGCGTGAAGCTGATTCTAATTTGCTGAAAGAAAAGTGTTCTTAGGCATGATTTACTAAAAAAAAGTTAATAGGAAAATAACCGGAGTATTACCATAAAAAATTTCCATTATAAAGATAGAAATTTAACTTCTTTCTTGCACAATAAACACATGTGAAGAGTATGTTTTACAAAATAGCATCCTTAAGATTTTATTTAATAAAAATAGTGTTAAAAATATTGTTATCCTCTCCAAATACTACATTACCTAAGCTCAAGTAGGGCCATCAATTGATCTGAACGGCTCTTCAAATTAAGCTTTGTTTTGAAGGTAATTTTATCAAGCTTGAATCTAGTTACACTATAATGCTAACTTGGAGTTTCGATTTGTGAGGAGTTGTTTTATCGCATGGATGGGATCCACGTGTGAAGACTCTATTATCTTGGGTCCTCTTTCCTCTCACACAACTCCTCTCTCTTACTTTTGAGTCACCTACATCACAAATAAAGCTCCTCATATTTGATCTCCATTTTCAACATTGTCTCCTGTGATTGGTTAAGATAAATTTTAAATTCCAAATATATTAGCATGTAGTCCTGCATCTCTAAAACTTCGAAACCTATGCACCATACATGCCATGCTCATGTATATATATATTATAACTCTTGCACCAGAGACACGGAAACATCATTCAATTGGCAGCCATATATGTGATGCATATGAGAGGAAGATCATTTGGCTGCAATCTCTCATGATATATACAGAGAAGGTAGGGGGGAGGAGGCTTTATGGAGAAGCCCTAGGGTCTCGACAATCTTAGGATTCCGATTTTGCTGAGAGGAAACAGAGAAGAGAATTGGGAGTCCTATGCTATTCTAGGTTGTGGTCTAGGTGGGTAGGGCCACAGCTGGGTTTGGCACGTTAAGTGAACCGGGTCATCACACTTACCTGTAGCACGAGATGGGAAGATAACATTTGAAGTAGTGATCTTTGAGAAGACTTTGCAGCATTATTATGAAATTTTTCTCCCAGGCAACATTACATGTAGCATTTAGTGGTTTTGAAACTGATGTATTTGGCAGTAACTATAGCACTAAAAGTTTAAGAATTATATTAATTTTGAATCTACATGATTCAACCTAAACTAATTTCGATTACCCAACTATTATGCAAACATCGTCACTTTGTCAAGTAGATGGTCCCCTATACTGCACATGTGTGCATGATCCACAATATAGTTACCGTTACAGAAGATCAACAGTGTATATCACAAGCATGAATACGAAAGAGAAACACATGATGTATCTATAACAAAAATTTGAGAGAACAAAACAGCTAAAGTCTTCCAAGAGCTAATTCATCCTACAATGAAAGTTGGTTTGAAATTGGAGAAACCCAATCATAATTCCTATGTTCATCTCTGTATCGTTGAGGCAAAGATCCGATGAGAACTTTGGTGCTTGCATCCTTTAAGGATTGCCTCACCACTGTATTCCCAGAGACCATGTATACGCAGTCCTCACCTTCCCATTCTGCTGGATTCTCCGACACCTCGCATCGATTGGAGCTCAAGAACAATGCACGCCCGCCCAAGCTTGTTAGTTGCACCCAACCTCCGCTTTTTAGGTCCAGCGGGCGAGCTTCCACTAAGATTCTTCCCCGAAGATCTTTAGACACTAAGAAGAGATCACCACCAGCCTCGGCTAGCATCAAGTATAACCGGGCTGGTATAGGCAGGTGCCTGGCTGCTATTAGCCTTGGCTGAGGATGATGCTCCAAATTCATGACCATAATTGTAGAGAAATTCAACAGAACAAAGGCCTTGCCATCGCGAAAGATGGCATTGCGAAACGAGTGGGGCCAGAATTGTACCGTCCCGGCTGAACCTTTAAGTTCACAGACTGCAATAGCATTGGTGTGACGTTCATTCGTTTCCAAGTGCGAACCCCAGCCCAGGAGCAGGCAATCTGGAGAAGAGGGTGGAGCCGTCAAGATTGCAAACCGAATGCGGAACCACTGCTTGGGCAAGCGGATTGTGGTGCTGGTGAAGGGATCGACAAGCGACGGCTGCCGCCCTGATCTGTCGACGATGATGAGATAACCGAAGGAGACGCCGACGCAGTTCTTGGTCTTGACTCGGAGCAGGCTCGTCCTGTGATGAATTGAGTCTGTGATGCTTTGGAAACGAAGGGCTCCACTGTTGGCGAGACGGAGCATCAACATGGGGGGAATAGATGCCAAAAGCTCCTGCTTGAAGGCCTTGGCGATCGACCTCCAGGCGGTGCAGACGCCGCTGAAGGCGTAGAAATCCGCAACGTTGGAGGAGAGCCGGCTGAGGATGGAATAGAGTATGGCCTCCGTAATATCCGACCATGGTCGGTCGGAGCAGCAGCTGGTTTTTGTGGTTGAGGCCCTGCTTCTCTTCGCCATGCGTGGATTTCTCTGGAGCTTGCGATCGGTATTACGGCGGTAATAAAGACTGGTCTCCGGATATATATAGTTGTGAAGAGTGTTCAATCTTCATTAGGGCTCGAAACAAAGTGTGTGACGTACGTACTATTAGACTCAGACTAGGATTCAATTTGTGTTGATTCTTTGTGGTAGGATACAATTTGTGTTGATTCTGTGTGGCAAAATCTCACGGGGTTCGATTTGCCGATCCAAATAAGATAAATCATATTAGGATTTACCCAATCATTTGCCTAACTAAATTCAGTGCCAATGATGTAATTATTCTAACAGGTTCCCTTATAAGCCTCGCACCTCTTAGATTTAAGCTCTCTTGCCACTTTAGGCCTGATCAACCACGGTGCGAGCCCTTCCTATCAGTAGATAATCTAATCTAATTTAATCTATTTATATGTATTAAAATAAAAATTTTTATTGCAAGCTATAAGAGTGATGATTATTAACGAGGGTATTAGCGATGAAAAATCAAACCATCGCTAATAGTAGTCTTTAACCATCCAAAAAATGATCCAAAAGAATAGCCGTTGCTAATAGTATTAGCGACAGGAATCTGACAATTAGCAATGACAAAAACCATTGCTAATAAATTTAAAATTTTAAAAAATATTTTTGATTATAATTAAATTAAATTAATTAATTAGCAACGGTGGAAAGATTTGCCATCACTAATAATTTTGAAAAAAATATTTTAAAAATTATGAAAAAATATTTTTTCTGATAAAAATATTAGCGATGGCTAATACTTTTTAGCAATAGAAATTGTCGTCGCTAATGATTTACCGATAGCATTAGTGATGGTCACTGCTATCATTGCTAATAGTCCGCCAAAAATACCCCTCTAGCCTGCGGAGAAAAAAATTTCCGCACCTCGTCCTCTTCCCTTCCCGCGATTCCCCTCTCATCGTCGCCTCCTCCCCGGCTTTCCCTCCTCCCCGGTGCCTCCTTCAGTGGTTCCCCCCTCCTTATGCTCCGGCATCCCGCAGCCCCAAGCCCGTGCTTCAGCCATGCCCACGGCCACCTCGACCCTACCGGCCCTGACCATGCTGGCCCAACCACGTTGCCCCTACCTTGCCAGCTCGACCTATTGCCCCGACCCGTGCTGCCTTCCCATGGCCCCATCCCCGTGCCCTCGTTTTTGCAGCTGCATCCCCAAGCCATCGGCCCGACCCTGTGGCCCCCAACTCGCAGCCCCGACCTTGCGGCCCCTGTCCCGCTGGCCCAACCTCGTGACCCCATCCCTGCACCCTCATCTCCGCAGCCGCATCCCCAAGCTGACATCTCATCCCCAAGCCATCCACTCACATCTCAGTCCCTATGCGCTAGCCCACCTTCTGTTGTGAGTATTAGTAACAGCATTAGCGATGGCTAATGTCATCCCTAAAAGTTAATTTTTATTTAAATTATGTTAAAAAAGTATAATTAGTTATTAAAAGACTAATTAATTAAATTGATTAGTTAGATGTTTAATTAATTAATTAGAAGAATGGGACTTAGGTCTCGGCATGCAGAGTGCTCAGATCGAGGAAAGGTGTCAAGCAGCATTGCAAACACGAGGTCAGGGCGTGCCTTGTGCACTCAGGCCCGAGTCCAACTGGCATTCAAGACATCCAGCCCCCATGTGCCCTAAATGCTCAGGCTGAGAGAGGGTGTCAGTCAGCATTGCGAACACGGCGCCGGAGCATATCCTGCGCACTCGGGCCTTGGGCCCCAGCTGGCGTCCAAGGCATCTAGTGCTCATGTGCCCTACACATTCAGGTAGGAGCCATACCAGCCATCCATAATTATTTATCTTATATCATTTTAAATCTTGCATTGCCATCCATAATTATATAATAAATTTATTTATTTTTATTTTTAAAGATTATACATCATATCTTTCAAAGGTCAAAGTCATGCCAGTCGAGGATAGAGTTCTCAAGAAGAAAGCGGTCATGTAGCAAGCTTGCATGGTTCTACACCTCTTACACCTGGTGATAAACTCTAACACTTTAGATATTCTCATTTATATTATTTTATCCTTTATTAACTAATATAATATTTTTTTTATATTAGATATTTTGCGTTCAGGTTCGGATGATAGGGGATCACCAACAACTATACAGTCACATGCTATAGCGACCGGCTTCCATACACAGAATCGTGGTTGAGGACCCACCCAGCTCGCAACACCTTCGACTCGACCGGAGGATAGAGAACTTATCCACATTTAGAGCCGCTCGTAAGTACTATAACCTTAATTAATATGTTTAGAATTTAGCAATTCTAGATTTAACATTTACTATTCAACATCAATTTTGCAGCATGTTAGAGAGTTTGGAGTATCTCGTTGGTTACCGACATCATTCGATGCTTGATGCCAGAGTTGGTGAATGAGTTCTCCAGCTGACCATCTAGAGCTCATGATGTAGCCTAGGATATATTTTGGATAAGTTAAAAATATTTAATTTTTAAATTTACTGTAGGTTTGTATTCTATTTATTAATACATAGTTGTTTGTACTTGCAGGAGTATTATCGATTTGAGACTCCTCAGGATAAGGAGACTAGCCACTAGCTCTTCGAGAGCAGATGGCCACACATAGGTTCTAAAATAGGCTACACAGCCTTAGGCAGTCCACCATCAAGTATTTCGATTCTCAGTCACCATCGAATTGGAGGTCTTATAAGGATTACTGGATGCGGATGAATGTATAGGAAGCCCTCTGTGACCACTAAAGCAGCGAGGAGTAATCTAATAAGCGATAGAGGGCTCGACAGATTCGAACCGCTCAGTAGGATTTGATTAGGTACACGGGCAGCTCCATCGGCATACATGTTATGGCTGACAGACTATTAAAAAATCTATACTAAGACTTTTCACTAGAACTATACAAACTCTTGTATGTATACTTTAATTAATTTAATTTTATTATTTACTTATTATAGATACGGTAGCTGGGACATCCACTAGACCATCTGCCATTGTGGAAGGCCACACACCAGCCTAGAAGGATTGGTGATTACTTAGATTCTAGATCATAATAGATCACGATAAAAATTTTAAACTATATTTATTAAGTTATTACAGGATCTGATATATATATTAGAACTAATATATTTCTGAACTATGTAGATAGATTACATGGAGTACATTATTGCATGGCATGGCAATCCATCCACTTAGCCCCTCGTTGATCTTAAGAGATAGCTTAGGTTCACCAAAGGGGTGAGTAAGAGCTAGGTCATAGGATTCGGCCATAGCTTCGATCCTCCAGTGGCTCGATACTCTTTGGTGTCCTCATAAACCTCGACGTCCCAGACTTAGAGCAATGCACATGGGGAGAAGGCTGTATAGAGGCTTCTAAGTCAGCAATCTTAGAGCTTCCAGGATGCCATCTAGGATATGGTTGTAGAGATTCTCCAAGACCCGCAACTGCATGACCAGTTAGGCTCATTGTCCCAGCCATCACATCATATAATTTTATTAATAAACTCTTTTACTTATTTCAAGTTTTCATATTTAAAAGCTTCACATATTTAGGCTTGAGTCGGAAAAGAGGATGTAAGTGCTAAAAATTCAATCTTTATTCAATTGATGGACCAAGAGTATCTACAGCTTCGTATCATCAAATGAAATGTGTAGGAATAATCTATTCGAGAATCAAAAGAGTATATCCAAAGATATGCCTCCGTATCAAAATTTATTAATAATATCTTATTTTTCTTTGTTTCAATATGCTAGGACATCTAGATCTCATCCATCCGCTACTGAAAAGAAGCAGGACGAGGAGGATCTGACCTAATTTTTTTTATTATGATGTATTATATTTTTTAAATATTGCTTGTAAAATTATATAATTTATATTTTTAATATAATATAATTAGTTTTTTATTTATAATTATCATATTATCTTTGAATTTTAATTATAATAGATGTTAAAAATTATAATTATTATGATTAATTAAAATAAATTTTAAAAATATTATTATAAATTTTAAAAAAAAATAAAATTAACTATTATCGATGGTATTAGCAATGGTGATGGCTTTAACCATTGCTAATACTTATTAGTGATGGCATTAGCAATAAAAAAGCTATCATTAATTTTTTTTAATTTAATTTAAAAATAAAAAAAATAAATAGTGATGGAATTTAGCTATCAGAAATACCATCACTAATAGTGGTTATTAGTGATAACTAAAAAATTCATCACTAATAATAATAATTAGCAATAAGAATTATTTTGACCATCAATTACTATCGCTAATAGTAAAATTTCTTATAGTGAGCTTCCACCATGTATCTATTTTCCAACCCACACCGTCCGCTCTGTATTTTTTTCAAGCTTTTTCAATCACATGCTCCACGAAAGCATTGAGCATGGGAACCCAAGGAGCCATATTTTTGGAAGGAGAGAGAGAGAGAGAGAAAATCAAGCTCAAAGAGTTGCCATCACCAACATCCAACTCTCTGATGCAAGATTCTGACAAAAAAATCACTAATCAAGCAGAGAATGGTGAAAATTCCAAGGGGAATCTCACTGGAGATGATCAAATTGATAGCGATAAGCAGTGGAGTCAGAAGATCCTCTGCCTACCTTCCCTCTTGCCACAACCAACACCACCATCGGGGCTAGTGACCCCTCAATCCTTCGTGCTAGAGGAGTTTCATCTCTTAAAAGCTCGCTGGAGATGATCAAATTGATAGTGATGAGCAATGGAGTCAGAAGATCCTCTACCTACCTTCCTCCTTGCCACAACTGGTACCACTTTCAGGGCTTATGACCCCTCGGCTTGTCGTGCTAGAGGAGTTTCGCCATCTCAAAGTGATTTGGGGCATGAATCCTAAAGCATGTAGAAAAAATATATATATATATAGAACCTCACATGCGAGCACTTAAAGCGGAAGAGTGAACTCTTGATGGAGTTCATCTCCTCATCCGAATTTGATTGGGAGAAGGATCCTAGGGCTGATTGAACTCCAACAAACACCCTAGGATCCATACCTACAAATTCTCTGGTCGTCTCCCTTAAATCCCCAACCAATCGTTGGCAAAGTTGCGATAATTAAAGGGTTGTTTCTGTAGAGTATTTCCAATGAACCATCATTAATTGACCACTGAAGTTGAGGTAATGAATTCTTATTCTTTTTCATCTCCTCTTTTCCAAAAAAAAGAAAGAAGACAAGAAAAGAAAAGCAAGAAAAAAAATTTTTAAAAAAATAAGGAAAATAAAAGGGAAAGAAAAAAGTGACTTCCTCTCTCCTCTCTCTTTTCTCTCTTTATTTTCTCTCTGACATTCTCTCTCTACTTTCTATCTCTAGTTTTTCTTTCTATAATTTCTTCTCTCTAAATTGTTTATCTCTCTTAGGATTTTCTAAATCTTTGAGAAGATTGTCAACAAGTTTGAATAATGCTAATGAAGGGATCCTGATTCATGGTCACCAAACAGTACGCTAGCCGCCATCCTAGTGAAAATGGATACCACTAGATTTGATCATATATGATTTTTATTAATCCATTTGTATACTTGTTCAATCATGATTTGATTGAATCATTTTGATTGGATTGGTTGGGATGCTGAGCAGTATTACTTAATCAGTCATATCCTATCTTATTAATTTTTCTCTCCTTTGACATTCTCTCTTGATATGATTTATGAATCTGGCGAAGGGTTTCGAGCCTTATTGCTTTGAATCTGATTTAACCTGATAGAGAGAGTTCGAATCACTTTACTAGTTAGATAGGACATCTGCAATTTGTGCCATTGTTAAGCATCACTAGATTTAGTTTTTTATTAACTTTCATCGATCAAATCCTTTTATATTTAGTGGTCTTGATTGAATGAAATTATTTAATGGGTAGCATACCAACCTTTACCTTGACTCTTGTAAAATACTACTAATTTGAAGGCACTCAATCTCTGTTCGACCATATATATCCTAGACTAATCTTGATCGGATAAAGTTATGATGACCGAACTGACTTAGGCCATTGAATATGCTATCATCAATCCTATCTTTTTATAATTAACCATATCATTTCTGATTATTGAACTTAATAATATATAAGGGTATATTTATCTTGACAAGATGTCTAATAGTAGGATACTATGATATAATCTATAAATTAAAGATTTTGAAAAAAAATTATTTACATTGATTAGAGTACATATGAGGCAAGTAATAATCCACCTTCTCTAGATTTTTTATTTATATAATATTATTTTAAACATCAAATAAATTATTGATTGATTGATATATAATTTATGAATTTCACAAAATTATGTTTTGAATGAAAATTGATATCGAATTTTGAAGAAATATTTGTCAGACTTTTACTATAATTGTTTATTCATCTGATATTATATATGCATATTTTAATTTGATCATTAAATATGTGTTGTTTTGTGAAAAGAGCTTTGATACGAATCGGATTTGAATTCTTATCCTAACTATGTTTTGAACCCTACCAATTGGGGGGGATTATGCATTGACACTTTGACTATTACTGAGATCATGATTCTATTTCTGGTTCGACAATAAGATATAAGTATGGTAATCTGGCCTGCCATAGGATATAAGTATAGTATTCCAACTCGGCCATAGGGTATAAGCATGGTATTTCGGCCTACCATAAGGTATAAGTGTAGTACTCCAATCCAACCATAGGATATATAAGTATGATATTTTGATCCAACCATAGGATATAAGTGTAGTTATAATTAAAAGCTGATGACTTCAATGAAATTTATTTTGAATCAAATTATTGAATATAATTGATTTCAAAATCATATATATATATATATATATATATATATATATATATATATATATATATATATATATATATATATATATATATATATGAATATTTTAAAGATACTAACATTATTGAATTCATGTTTTGAAAATGAATTTAATTATATTATGCCCTGATTAATGATAAATTATATTTTGATCATCGCATCTCATATTATTACATGAATTACCTAGTTGAGGTATTCATTGTTTACTTGGCTATCAAACTCATTATTCTCTCTTTCTTTTTTAGATTCAAATGCTTGTTTCGATGTAGATACTATGAGATTGAGATTAGAAATGAGATTTGACAATATCAACATACTTCAGATTTGGATTTATTACTGTATTTATAGGACTATTATTTGAGGTTCATTTGATGTGAGACTATCAAATTTTAATTATGAACTTGATTTGTTAGTAAATTAAATTTTGGATTTTTATTTATTTAAATTATATCCGCTATGATACATTTGATATTATGATAAGATGCTTTGTATATTTGTCGAGAGTGTGCTCCACGAGCATACCATGGTTGCCACTCAGATCAACGACGTGACATAAATTCTTCAAAAGGCTTTAGTGGATGGCATGTCCCAAACTCAATACCATGGTCGACTTTAAGATGGCTGCGTGCTTCTTAAGGCAAGATCTTAAAGAATATACAAAGCTTTAAAATTGTTACAATATTAAAATCTCATGAAAACTAATGATTTTAATTAATAACAAATATCAAAATACAGAATAAGGTAAAAATAGAGGAAAGCTTTGTTTAACAAAATCTAGTGATTAACCGAGACCAATAATCTGTTAATGGCAACTTTGGAGACTTAGAAAAGAATAAGGAAGGAGAGGATACCAAGACAAGTTTCAATGGGAATCGGCAATAATTTGAGATGAATTTTGGTGGTGGATACCAAGGGGAGAGGAGATCTTGCTTTATAAAAGAACCCTAGGACTTTGCCACACTCTAGAAGCCCTAGGTGGCATGATTCCAACCAGAATCGAATAGGGAAGAAGATGGAGTCTGATTAGAAATCTCCTTCCATCACACACATGCGTCACTCACCCACTCCCATGGTTCTGGGCCCAAATTTCTTACGAGCTGGTCTAGTGGACCAAGCCCGATATTGGGCTTCCAATATGATCCTTTCCGTGAACACATATGTTCCAAACCCTTGAAAGTATGCAGTCTTTTGAAGGCCTACAAAAATAGATCTATGTCCGTTAAGAAAGATCCTTCCATTGCATTGCTAGACGTTCCATAGGAATGAGAGCAAGAGCTGGTCCCAGGCAAATCTCAAGCAAGGTTGGAAGTTCCTCTTCCTCTAAGTCATCCATAGTTCATGAAGACTTGAAGGTTGTCTTCTAAGCCATAAACCAGTTCTTAGGGTGGCCCAAATACCTTTTGAGAATGAACATCTGAGGAACATGTGAGATACAGTTCAAAAGCATTGCCACAAAGAGAATACTTAAAGTTTAACAGCCCATCTTTTCTTCGCTATAAAACATCACCAGCGCGAGCTGATTCTAATTTGCTGAAAGAAAAGTGTTCTTAGGCATGATTTATTAAAAGGAGTTAATAAGAAAATAACAGAAGTACTACCACCAAAAATTTTCATTATAAAGATAGAAATTTAACTTCTATCTTGCACAATAGACACATGTGAAGAGTATATTTTCCAAAATAGCATCCTTAAGAGTAACCAAAAATATAAAATAAAATTAATTTTAATCTGATTGGATACCTTGTTTAATTGCATTGCATCTTCATAATTAATTTTAAGGGCATAACCCATTAAATAAGATAAGATAAAAATTTGATCATCTTTTCTTAGCCCACAAACCACCATCCTTCATATTGCATTAACTCAAATCTTAATTTAAAATCAATTAGACATTAGCCCTAGGATATTCGAGCTCAATAGGATAAGAAAATTTTAGAGTTGGATCAGGTTCGAATTGGTTAATTACTCGGTGTCTAAAATAAGTGGTTTAAAGATTATGATTTTCAATTGGTTTCGTTGTCTGATCTAGCCAACTTACTTGGTATCTAAGAAAAGTAATAGGCAGAAAACCTCCCACACTTACTCTTACCTGGTCGAGTCAGTTAACCAGTCTTAGGCTTGGAGTGCTCAAAGATAATCTTGGAATAGTTAGGAGCTATCTAGATCTAGATAAACTTTATGATAGAGAGTCTATGCTTGCTTAACTTGATTGTAATTAACATCAAATTCAAACCTAATTAAAGCATTCTTTTCTTTCATCTCTAGATTTAGGACTCCTTAGGACTCATCTTTAGAATTCTCTTCTATCTTTTCTCTCATCTCTCTATAAACCTTTTTAAAAAATTAAATTAATTATAATTAAATTATAAAATAATAACTTGAAAAAGAAAATCTGATCAGTTAGTAAGAATTGAACAAAAATCAATCCTTGACTAAGTAGTTAACGAATCCACCATGGATCGTGAACCTCAAGTGTTAATGGACCTTTGCTACTTAGTGGGCTCAGCCTAACCATCCAGTATTTGATTATCCCATACTGATGCAACTAATTTTGAAATTAAATCTCAAATTATCAACATGCTCCCTAAATTCATCGGGATTGAAGAGAATTTGAGGAAGTATGTGACACCATGAGGATACATCAACTCTCTGAAGATGCTATTAAACTTATACTGATTAATTTTGCCCTCAACAAAAATGCTAAAAAATGATTGTATAGTCTGCCCAACCACTCAATCATAACATGGGATGGCTTTATAAAAGTATTCTTGAGAAAATTCTTTCCACATCATAAAACAGTCAAGGAATGAAATTAACCAGTTCTACCAGTTAGAGGATGAGTCATTCTGAAAATATCTAGACCATTTTAAGAATCTCTTGAGCCAATGCCAACATCATGGGATAGAAATTTGGAGGTTATGCTAAGTTTTTTTATGAAGGTTTAGAATCAAATTCTAGAACTATGGTAGAGTCAATGTACCAAGGCCAATTCATGTAGAAGAAAGCTAATGAGGCCTAGCAATTTTTAGAGGATTTAGTATAAAAGAGTCTACAATGGGAGACAACTAGAAAAATAGATAAACCCACACCAAGAAGAGGAGGGATGCACCATGTCCAAACTTCTATAGCTAAATTTGCAAGCCTGACCCGTAGAGTTGAGGCCATAGAATTACAAAGATCAGCCAATGTAAACCAAGTATCTACTTCCATGTGCAACGGCTGTAGTGCACCTGACCATGTCATAGAGGAATTGTTGGAAATTGTATCCTAAAGCCAATCATTTAGATTGTAGATGGTTGAGCTGATTTATAAAATATACTTAAATTATTAATAAATAAAATTATTATTTTAGCTTTTTCATCACTTTGTGCATCTTCCTGTAATGAACTCTCATATGATGAAGTTCTTAGGACTATTTAGACTCAACGAAGGAAGATTTATCGTTTAGTCCTTAAAATCAGTTCACGATCAAATGATTCATTATTATCCAGGATGACAATGTATCGAGTATAAGTCATTGTGTGCCATAAGTGTTGGTTGTTCTCTTAACTAAGAAGTATGGAGATACTGTTATGGCAAGTAGGTAAAGTATAAGAATATATTTTACTGAACATGATCTAACTATGGAGCTCTCTACTATAAAGAGTTGCTCGTGAAGAATATGGATATAAGTATCTCTTAGAGCTGAGATCACCAAAATGACTTGCAAGCAACTCACTGCACTTAGATACCAAACTACATGAATTTTTAATTCAGTAACGGAAGGTTACTGAATACAGTCAAGTACTTATGAAGTCGGTGTGTGAGTCAAGATGGAATTGACCCCTCTAAGTATTTAAGTAAATGTATCACTGTATTTTAATTTAGCAAACCCTCGATCGGAGTAGTCCATATGATAGACACTAAATTTTGAAATATACTATAGATGACTTTTCAGGATTGATAGTTAAATTTTAGGTTATCTTTTGAGCATTGAGATCAAGAAAATGAATTATACAATAACCATATGCCACAGGTTCATCATTGTTGCATTGCAACTTTTTGATCTATCTGGACGTCGGATACCATTACTAGATGGTCACATCGATTGATACAGAAAATCAATTCTTGTGCTACCGGCTTAGGATTCAAACCTATGGGGTCATACACAATAGAAATTTCTACCTAATCTGATGGCTGATCAAGAGTCCCAATGGTCTAGGACTCTATGGTCAAGAGTTCCACCGGACTGAGACTATATGATCAGAAGTTCCACTAGACTGGGACTCTATCATTGTGGATCTTACTGAACTAAAACTCTATGACCAGGAGTCCCAATAGATTGGGACTCTATCTTTATAGGTCCCATTGGATTAGGATTCAGAGTTCTACTTATCTAAAACTTTCTAATCAAGAGTCTCACTGGTCTGAAACTCTATGATCATGAGTTTTATTTATTTGGGATACTGGGGTCAAGAGTCCCACTGGATTGGGACTCTTCAGAAGTTTCATGTTGATGGGACTCTGTTGCTCAAATATCCATCCGATTGAAATTCTAATATTTTTAAAGGATTAATTAGTAATTTGATTGATGATTAGCTTAATTTGATTGAACAATGAGGATTTGATCAAGTTCAATTAAATTTAATTTGATTGGATTTGATCCGATTAGGTCATGAGATGACCTAATTGCTATAGAAGATTTAACACTACTTTGATCAGGAGCTGAACCTAATTAATTTCTAATTTGATTAGACTTTTATTGGGTTATATTAAGCCTAATTTAGTTGGATTTCATATGGTGTAATTGGTTTAAATTAATTGATTTGGTTGAAACCAATTTGGAAAAGTCAAATGGATTTGAATTTCAAATATTTTCTCTCCCTGCACCACCCTTCTTTAACCCATGCCCTTCTCATGCAAAATTTTATTTTGCATGAACTTGCTCCATGTTAATAACTAAAGTGGATGCCCTCTCCCTTATCTCTTTGACCTTATCCAAGGGTTGGACTAGTTCAAACATGACTTGAATTTTGAATTCGAGTCATTGGGAGGTTGGAACAAATTCAAACTCCCTAGCATTATCCTATTCTCCACGCCCTCCACACTTTCACGTAATTTTTCTTGATTTTTTTTGGGTGTGGGCACATAGAAGGAGAGTCTTTCTACATGTCAAACACATGGTTTGTGTGATGGAAATGGATAGAGGGTGATTTGAATTTGAATTCAATTGATTGGTTGAAACTAGTTCAACCAATGCTTCTTATCCACTCCCACGTGTATAATCCACAGTAGTTGCCCATTTAAAGTCTAAATTTTTACATGGGCATGCAAGAGAGAGTGAGGAGGAGCGTAGGAGGGTTTCTTAGAGAGAGAAATCCAGTGAGGCATATTTACCTGGAGTGAGAGAAAAGTCTAGAAAGAGAATAGCACTCTTGCGCCCATACTACCTCTCATGCCACCTTTTGAATTTTGTTTTCTCTACTCTCCTATTTAAAATTGTTTTGAAAGTGGGCGAGTGGTAGGAGAGAGTCTCCTCTATTCATGAAAAATTATTTCATGGAAAAATTCATCCGAGAGTGGGCGTGAGAGAGTTTTCGAGCGTCATGATTTTCGATGAGTACAAAACCCTAGAGTTGGGACTCTAGGTTCGGATGGAGAGATCGAGTGTTGTGAGCATTAGATCACAACCAAACTTTGTACACCACCTCATCATCCTCCAATATACATCATTTGATCTTTTGGAGTATCTGAGATATCAGAAAAAAGGTGATCGATTGGATCGATCGAGATTAGTCGTTGAAGGCTCTAACGAGGAGCTAGCACTCTGGTGGAGCTTATCAGAACTAGGAGCTTCGTGTGGACCATCTATAGAGGCCGAACAAGTGTACAGTTGTAGCATGACACCAGAGCATATTTTGGTGGACTCATATCATAAAGATCAGCTTCCCACGCAAAGATATTGAGTTCTAAATTCGAATCAGTCAGCAAATATGATTTACTGATCGATCGTATTTAAATTTTAAATTATATATTAGCATGTCTAAATTTTGAGTAGGATAATTGATTAGATCAATGCATGCTATAGAATTAATATTAGATTAATTTTAGCTTTCACTGCTATAAATTTTTGAAAAAGTTTTGAATTATATGTTATAAACCCTACTTGATTTCCTATAGTGGTATCAGAGCAAGGGTTGCTTGACATGTTTTAATATGTAATTAGAAAAATTAAATGCCTACATATACGATATGTTTTAGATAACTTAGTAATCAAGAATGAATGAGCCATCAAGCCATCCGATCATAAGAGATAAGTATGGTTTAAAGGCCATCTCCTTCCATTCAGTGGGGATCCCTTATAGCGGCAGGGATGCCACCGTGAACTCATTCATTAAGATGAATAGTGAAAGAATTTTATTGATTGAAATTATTTTAATTAGAAAGTTAAACATGAATGTGTTTAGATTATATCTAAAAAATAATTCATGATTTAATTTTTATTATATTTTATTTTCTATTTAAAACTAGGAATAGGTTGCTGTTTCAAAAATGAGCCGACCCATTTCTGAAATGAGTTGATCCATTTGAAAAAAAAAATAGAAATCTTTCAAAATTTAAAAATTATTTTCAAAATGTCGAACCCTAACCCATCAGCCAAAAACTTAATTAAAAGAACTAACTATTGTTTATAGAATCTAGAATTATGAATTAAAAATTCTAAGATAAAATCATAAGACTGTGGGTTAAAGGATTAGATGAATTAGGTCTATTATTGGGTTAGACCTAAGGTTAGTTAATTAATGGATTAATCTAGAGTAATTGATTAAATCTAACCAAGTATTAAATTGTATTAGGTCAAGAACACTCTAGAATCAACTCCAATAGTTGTAATTCGATGAGTCCATGTCTTTAACGAGACCAAGATGGACTTAGTTCATGGTTAAGTAGTCTAGTCCGAAATTGCTAGGTTGATCAGATTAAATCTAATTAACCAATTGGTGGCTAAAATAAGTTTAGCAGTCTAGACCAGTGGTTTTTAATTGGAAACTACTCGTACTAATTTGATCTTTGATGAGTTAATGGCATATCCCTTCCACTGATCTCACTTACCTGACTGACATGGTAGATTGAGATTTGATTAGATCACTTGATGATTCGAACTGACCCATGTCATTAGAAATCAGTTTGACTAATTTCAATTAGTAAGACTGAATTAGGTGCCCATGGATCTAAATTGATCCTAATCCTAACCTATTGACTTAGTGCAGTCAGTGGGAGGATTTGACTTGATGAAGTCAATGGAAAAAATTGATCCGTGTCCTTTCTACCCTTAAATCATAAGTAACCTAAATCTTCTAAATTATTAGATTTTTAAAATGACTAAGTTATAGGGATAACCGAGTCATAACTTTCCATTAAGATGAATAGTAATGAGTCAAATTTTTTGGATGGATATTAGAGGTGCCTTACACCTGGTGCTCATTTGGATGTTAGAATTAGTATACATTATATGACGATTAGGTTGCACTCTCTTAATGGTGATTAGGTTAGCCATAGCTTTTCTCGGGCTTGATTATCATTGATTTGATGCACCAAAGTCAATCATGTTAATGGTTGGACCTAATCAGATCTTTTCAGTGGAGGCTATAGCCTACTGACTTGGCATCTGGGGCAAAACCTAAATACTAAAAAATATTTAAAAAAATAATTATTTATGAACCTACCTATAGATGCATATGGATTAGCTAGAGTTTTCCTCGAGTCTGTCTATAGTCTATATGGATTTTAGTATCCACTAAAGAGTTAGTGTAATTTTTTGAATTAGAAGTAGAGGCTATCAATTCGTTAAAAATAGTGGAAGGATCTTTAAACTAAAGTCCAAGTCTTTAGAATTTAAGTAATTCGAGTACTAATTAGGTTTCATGTTTTCTTTTAGATAATAAGAATGGTTAGTGTAAGTTCGCTACATTCACTATTGGACAGTGGTAAGCATTTAAGACCAAAAAACGAGGAGTCTAGTATTGACCTAAATCAGGCAGATCCGAAGAGAAATTATCCTCTTGATCCGAATAAGCTGAATAGAAGAAATCAGCAAGTGGTTACTGGTCAAGGTTATTATATGATAACACCTTACAATTTCTCCATATGTGATACATGTACCTGGGTATTAGATACCGTGAGTCCAATACACATATGCAATTTATTGCATGGATTTCAAATTGGTAGAAAGTTTGAGAATGATGATAGATTTTTTAATGTTGGAGATGAAAGTACTAAAGTTTCAGTCCTAGCATTGAGAATGCTTGAGCTATTTTTCAAAAATAATAATGTTGTTTTAAATGACTGTCACTATTGTCCATCTTTTATGATGAACATAATATCCATTGGGCTGTTGGCCCAAGATGGTTATAGTTTATCAATAAAGAGACATTATTGCGATATCATTATGAATGATGTCATAATAATGCAAGGATAATTAAGAAATAGCATTTATATTTTATCACAGCCTATTAATGTAATGCACACGTCTAACAAATGCTCAAAACTAGATAATGTCACCAATGCCTATCTTTGGCACGATAGGCTCGATCATATAAACAAGAATAAAATTAACAGGTTAGTCAAGGAGCGTATCCTTGATATTGATGATTGTGAATCATTGAATACCTGTAAGTCCTGCCTTCTTGGTAAGATGACAAAATCATTCTTTACTGAAAAAGATAAACGGGCCACTGAGCTTCTAGGTCTAGTACATACTGATGTATGTGGACCTATGAACACATGTGCTAGAGATGGGTATTTCTACTTCATTATATTTACTGTATACCTATTTAGGTATGGGTGCGTCTATCTTATGAAGAGTAAATCTAATTCATTTGAAATATTCAAACAATATCGAAATGAGGTAGAAAAATAATTTAAAAATAATATTAAAACTCTTCGATCTGATCGAGGAGGTGAATATCCTTTCAATGAGTTTTTGACATATCTATGAGAGAATGGGATTCTCTCATAATAGACTCCTTCTGGAACACCATAGGATAATGATATATAAGTAAGAAGGGATCGAATCCTGTTAGACATTATTCGGTCCATGATGGGATTTACGAGTCCGCTAATTTCATTCTGGGGGTATGCACTTGAGACCACTTATTTTATTTTGAACAATATTTCAAGCAAGTCTGTTGCAAAGACTCCATATGAGATATGGACTGGGCATAGGCTGACACTCTTTCATCTTAGAATTTGGAGATGTCCAACTTATGTGAAATATTTATAGGTAGAAAAGCTTGGACTAAGATTCGATAAATGCTTGTTTATAGGATATCCCAAGAAAACTAGAGGTTATTACTTCTATCTTACTGAAGAATAAAAGATGTTCATTAGCAATAGAATAGTCATTTTAGAAAAGAAGATCCTTATGGAAGGAATAGCTATCTCTAATATGGAGCTTAGTGAAGTTTGACAGGTGGAAGAACCGACACATTCTAGTGAACCTACAGATTTGGATTTGATAAGATCAAATTCAGAGCCCGTTGAAGAGGTACCAAGAAGATCTAATAGAGTACCGCATCAATTGGATAGATACTATGATTTCTTAAGATAATCCTTAAGTATTTAAGAAATACTAAGTACCAGTGGCTCATCTATGGAGATACTGATTTGAAGCTTATAGGATATACTGATTTTAGTTTTCAGTCAGATCATGATGATAATAAGAGTGTGTCAAGTTATGTATTTATCTTGAATGGTGAAGCGATCTACTGGAAGAGTTTCAAGCAGCATACTATGGCGATTCTGTGTGCGAGATGGAGTATGTCGTGATATCCAATGCTGTGAAAAAAGCTGTGTAACTATAAAAATTCATTGATGAGCTGGAAGTGGCATCCTCCTTGGATGGTTCGATTCTATTTTACTGTAACAATATTGGAGCCATTGCTCAAGTGAAGGAATCGAAGGCACATCAGTGCACCAAGCACATTCTGCATCACTACCATCTTGTACGAGAGATCGTGGAATGAGGTGACGTTCAACTTCAAAAGATTGATGGAAAGAAGAACGTGGTCGATCCCTTTACTAAAGCTTTCAAAATTAAAAAGTTCGATAATCACAAATAGAAGATGGGTATTTGATACTATTCTGAGTGGCTTTAGTCTAAGTGGGAGTTGTTGAAAATTGTATCCTAAAGCCAATCATCTAGATTGTAGATAGTTGAGCTAATTTATAAAATATATTTAAATTATTAATAAATAAAATTATTATTTTAGATTTTTCATCATTTTGTGCATCTTCCTGTAATGAACTCTCATGTGATTAAGTCTTTAGGACTATTTAGACTCAACGAAAGAGGATTTATCATTTAGTCCTTAAAACCAGTTTACAACCAAATAATTCATTGTTATCTAGGATGATAATGTATCAAGTGTAGATCGTTGTGTGCCATAAGTGTTGGTTGTCCTCTTAATTAAGAAGTATAGAGATACTGTTATGGCATGCAGATAAAGTATAAGAGTACATTTTACTGAACATGATCCAACTACGGAGCTTTCTATGGTCAAGAGTTGCTCGCGAAGGATATGGATATAAGTATCTCTTAGACTTGAATCACCATGGTGACTTGCAAGCAACTCACTGCACTTAGGTACCGAACTACCTAAATTTTTAATTCAGTGATGAAAGGCTACTGAGTGTAGTCAAGTACATGTGAAGTCGGTGTGTGAGTCAAGATAGAATTGACTCCTTCAAGTATTGAAGTAAATGCATCACTATATTTCAATTTAGCAAATCCTTGACCGGATGGTCCATGTGATGGACATTGAATTTTGAAATACACTATAGATGATTTTCCTGGGTTGACAGTTAAATCCTAGGTTATCTTTTGAGCATTTAGATCAAGGAGATGAATTATATGATAACCATATGTCATAGGTTCATCATTGTTGCATTATGATTTTTGATTTATCCGGATATC
This sequence comes from Cocos nucifera, assembly GCA_006176705.1. NCBI lineage: Eukaryota > Viridiplantae > Streptophyta > Magnoliopsida > Arecales > Arecaceae > Cocos > Cocos nucifera. The sequence goes on along the minus strand of QRFJ01002219.1, from coordinate 137,933 downwards.
GGGTATCATTGCTAAATGGTCACATCGATTGGTACAAAAAAATTAGTTCTTATGCTACCAGCTTAGGATTTGAACTTATGGGATCACATACAATAGGAGTTTCTATCTAATTTGATGGTTGATCAAGAGTTTCAATGGTCTAGGACTCTATGGTCAAGAGTTTCACTGGACTGGGTCTCTGTGATCAGGAGTTTTACTGAACTGAAACTCTACCTTTGTGGGTCCTACTAGATTGAAACTCAGAGTCCTACTTATCTGAGACTCTCTAATCAAGAGTTTCACTAGTCTGAGACTCTATGATCGCGAGTTCTATTCGTTTGGGACACTAGGATTAAGAGTCCCACTAGATTGGGACTCTTCAGGAGTTTCATGTTGATCGGACTCTATTGCTCAGACATCCATCCAATTGAAATTTTAATATTTTTGAAAGATTAATTAGTAATTTGATTATTGATTAGGTCAATTTGATTGAATGATGAGGATTCGATCAAGTCTGATCGAATTTGATTCGATTGGGTTTGACCCGATCAGGTCATATGATGATCTAATCGCTATGGAAGATTTGATCCTAATTTGATCAGGAGCTGGTTCTAATTAATTTTTAATTTAATTAAAATTTTATTAGATTAAGTTAAGCCTAATTTGATTAAGTTTAACCAGGTTTAATTGGCTTAAATTAATTGGTTTGGCTAAAACAAATTTGGAAAAGTCAAATGGGTTTGAATTTCAAATGTTTTCTCTCCCCATGCCACCCTTCTTTAACCCACACCCTTCTCATGCAAAATTTTGTTTTGCATGAACTTTCTCCACATTAAAAACTGAAGTGGATGCCCTCTCTCTTATCCCTTTGACCTATTTCAAGGGTTGGACTAGTTCAAACTTGACTTGAATTTTGAATTTGAGTTATTAGGAGGTTGGAATAAATTCAAACTCCCCAGCATTATCCTATTCTCCATGCCCGCCACACTTTCACATAATTTTTCTTAATTTTTTCTAGGTGTGGGCATGTAGAAGGAGAATCCTTCTGTGCATCAAACACATGGTTTATGCGATGGAAATGGATAGAAGGTGATTTGAATTTGAATTCAATTGATTGGTTGAAACTAGTTCAACCAATGCCTCTTATCCACTCCCATGCGTATAATCCATAATAGTCGCCCATTTAAAGTCTAAATTTTTGCATGGGCATGTGAGAGAGAGTGAGGAGGAGCATAGGAGGATTTCTTAGAGAGAGAGTGAGGAGGAGCATAGGAGGATTTAGAGAGTGAGGAGGAGCATAGGAGGATTTCTTAGAGAGAGAAATCCAATGGGGTGTACTTACCTGGGGTGAGAGAAAAGTCCATAGAGAGAGAATAGCACTCTTGCTTCCATACTACCTCTCACGCCACCTTTTGAATTTTGTTTTCTCTACTCTCCCATTTAAAATTATTTTGAAAGTGGGAAAGTGGTAAGAGAGAGTCTCCTCTATCTATGAAAAATTATTTCACAAAAAAATTCATTCGAGAGTGGGCGTGAGAGTTTTCGGGCATCAGGATTTTCGATGAGTGCAAAATTTTAGAGTTGGAACTCTAGGTTCGGGTGGAGAGATCGAGTGCTGTGAGCATCGGATCACCACCAAACTTTGTATACCACCTCATCATCCTCTATTATATATCATCTAATCTTCTGGAGTGTGTTGAAGATTAGAAGAAAGATGATCGATTGGATCGATCGAGATCAGCCGTCGAAGGCTCCGACGAGGAGCTAGCACTCTGATGAAGCTGATTAGGATTAGGAGCTTCATGTGGACCATCCATAGAGATCGAGCAAGTGTACAGCTGTAATGCGACACCAAAGCATATTTTGGTAGATTCATATCATGGAGATCAACTACCCATGCAAAGATATCGAGTTTTGAACTTGAATCGGTCAGCATATGCGATTTGCTGATCGATCGTATTTAAATTTTAAATTACATATTAGATGTCTAGATCCTAAGTAGGATAATTGATTAGATTAATACATCCTATATAATTAATATTAGATTAATTTTAGCTTTCGCTGCTATGAATTTTTAAAAAAGTTTCAAATTGCATGCTATAAATCCTACTCGATTTCCTACAAGAATATCCCCACCTAATGAACCAGACTGATAATGATTATGCATAGGTAAATGCAGCATACCAAAGACCAAATAATAACCCCTATGCGTCTACTTATAATCCAAGATGGAGAAACCATCCTAATTTTTCATGATCATAAGGTCTAAATATAGGCAGTCCTAGCTCCAACCAGTCAAATCCAAGACCTACTACTATGTTAAACAACCCATCAGGCTTTAACAATAATGAAAAGAAATAAGATATTTTAGGAAAAAAGCCTAAAAAATCTATCAAAATCAATTATTGATAATGCACTATCCTTAATACTTTTATGCAAGCCACTAGTCAATTGCTAATAGCAAACACGCAAGCAATAGCTCATTTAGAAATATAATTAGGACAGTTAGCCACTACTATGAGTGAAAGAGAAAAGGATAGATTACCAAGTCAACCTGAGGTTAATCCTAAAATCAAAAATAACTAGAAACCTCAGCAAGGAGCCCAAATTAACCAATTAAATGCCATCCATATACTAAGATCTGAAAAATAAACAGACAACCATGTGGGTACATCAGAAGCACCAGAAGAAGAAATAGAAGATCAACTATTTGAACCAATATCTGAATAGGGCCAGTCTGAAGAATCTAAAGAAACAGAACTTGATTCACCAGCAGAGCTTGCGCACAAGAATTAGTTGGACCAATATCCAAGATTGTAGCATTCTTTTCTAACAAATTAAAGTCCAACTGAAACTCAGCCCAACTAGATAAAATTCTGGAAGTCTTTAAGCAAGTTAAAGTAAATATTCCTTTATTAGATATGATCCAACAAGTTTCAACATATGCTAAATTTCTTAAAGACTTATGTACCAGAAAAAAGACCATCAATATACCTAAGAGAACCTTCCTAGCAGCTAGTGTGAGTTCATACCTATCAAACCATGTGCCAGTGAAATACAAAGATTCAGGATTGCCCACTATTTTTTGCATTGTAGAAAAAACCCTCATTGATAAGGCTCTATTAGATGTAGGAGCAAATGTTAATATGCTACCTTATTCAGTTTATAAAAAGTTAGAATTGAAAGAATTAAAGCCTATAGGAATGACTTTATAATTAGCTGATCGATCTTTGAAAGTACCAAGAAGAATAGTAGAGGATGTATTAATTAAGGTTAGTGATTTCATCTACCCAATAGATTTTGTGATTTTAGAAAATAAATCTATAATAAATCCAAATGGCCACATCCCAGTTATATACTAGGTTGACTATTTTAAGCCATAGCTAATGCTCAAATCAACTATCAAAATAGTCTATAGAAAAATTTTTTTGGTACACAAATCTTAATATTTTTAATCTATCCAAAATAAATCAAGTGACCTGAACTGGATACAGGACAATGTTTATGAATCCATTGATCTAAGTGATAAAAAATTTGACATAGAATTATGGATAAATCAAAACTATAAAGAATTTGAGGAGGTCATTGATTTAGCATCATTCAATACGGAACTTAGATGGAAGCCTCCAATTGATCCATTGTCTAGACCATTAGTGGAGGAAATACCCAAACTAGAATTAAAAATACTCTCCAAATATTTAAAATATGCATATTTAGGTCCATTAAAAATCTTGCCAGTAATTATTTCAGCGGACCTAGACCCTATACAAGAGGAAGAATTATTGACCATCCCTAACAAAAATAAAAAAGCATTAGGATGGACCATGGATGATTTAAAGGAGATTAGTCCCTCAATTATTCAACATAGAATTCATCTATTAGAGGATGCTAAGCCAAAAAGATATCCCCAAAGAAGACTTAACCCAACCATGAAAGAGATTGTTAAGAAAGAAATAACAAAACTCCTTGACAATGAAATAATATATCCCATCTCAAATAGTTCATGGGTAAGCCCAGTACAAGTGGTACCCAAGAAGTTAGGAGTTACTGTAATTTAAAACGATAATAATAAATTTATCCCAATAAGAGTTCAAACCGGATGGAGGGTCTACATCGATTATAGAAAATTAAATAGAGCTATCCAAAAGGATCATTTTTTCTTTGCCCTTCATAGACTAAATATTAGAAAGACTAGCAGGAAATGACTTTTATTGCTTTCTGGATGGATATTCGGGATTAACTAGATTTCTATAGCCCCTGAGGATCAAGAAAAGATGATCTTTACCTATCCATATGGAATCTTTGCCTATAGACGCATGCCCTTTGGGTTATGTAATGCACCAGCTACTTTTCAAAGGTGCATGACTAGTATTTTTTCAGATATGGTTGAAAGATTTCTTGAAATTTTCATGGATATTTTTTTCATTTTTGGATCTTCCTTCTCCAAATGTATACATCATCTCAGACTAGTTTTAGAAAGATGTAAGAAGAAGTATCTAGTTTTGAATTGAAAAAATATCAATTTATGGTTAAGAAAGGCATAGTCCTTTGGTCATGTAATTTCAAAATGAGATATTGATATGGATAAAGCCAAGGTAGAGTTAATTAAAAACCTTCCACTATCAAAATCAGTAAAAGAAATTCACTCTTTTCTTGGACATACTAGCTTCTATAGGCGATTTATCAAAAATTTGAATAAAGTGGCTCAACCATTAACTAACTTGTTAGCCAAAGATGTCAAATTTAATTTCACACCTAAATGTCTCGAGTCCTTTGAAAATTTAAAGAACGATTAACTTCGGCCCCAATTACTCATCTACCCATATGGACTCAATCTTTTGAGCTCATGTCCGATGCACCTGATCATGCCATAGGAGCTGTTCTAGGTCAAAAGATCGATAAGCTATCTCGAGTGATCTATTATACTAGCAAAATCTTAAATAAAATATAGCTTAATTACTCAACCACTAAAAAAAAAATTTTAGCTATGGCATTTGCATTAGAAAAATTTAAGTCCTATTAGTGGGATCTCATGTAATTATCTATATTGATCACTCAGCTATTAGGCACCTTCTTTGAAAAAAAAATGCTAAGGAACGCCTAATTAGATGGATCCTACTTTTGTAAGAATTTAATCTAGAAATCAGAGATAAAAAAGATATTGAAAATGTAGTGGTAGATCATTTATCTTGTCTAGCAGTCGCACCAACTAAGAAAATATCTATTAATAAGTCATTTCCTAATGAACAATTGTTATTAGTAACATCAGAGTCATGATATGTTGACATAGTAAATTTCTTAGCCACCGACCAAATTTCAATGCACTGGATAACTCAGGACAAGAACAAATTTTTTTCTCAAGCGAAGTTTTTCATTTGGGATGATCCATATGTATTCAAACAATGTTTTAACCAAATCATAAGAAGATGTATCCTTGATAATGAAGTTAGGAGCATTTTATCCTTTTACCATGATCAAGCTTATGGTGGTTATTTTAGAGCTAAAAAGACTACAGCTAAAGTGCTCCAATGTAGATTCTATTGGCCTAGCCTATTTAAGGATGCCCATGAATACTATAAAAATTATGTTAGGTATTAACAAATATGTTGGATCACAAAGAAAGATATGATGCCTATGAATCCAATTTTAATTGCAGAGATTTTTGATGTATGGGGAATAGACTTCATGGGACCATTTCCAAAATCTTTTGGGAATGAATACATCTTAGGAGCTGTAGACTATATATCCAAGTGGGTAGATGCAGTGCCATGCAAGACCAATGATAGTAAGATTGTTATTAAATTTCTTAAAAAAAAATATCCTCTTCCAATTTGGTACCCCTAGAGCTATCATCAGTGATCGAGGAACATACTTCTGCAACCGATCTTTTGCATCACTAATAAAGAAATATAACATTACCTACAAACTGGCTACATCATATCATCTGCAGACAAATGGGCAAGTTGAAGTTTTTAATCGCCAGATCAAGCTAATCTTATAGAAGATAGTAAGCTCTAATAGAAAAGACTTATTTTTGAAATTAACGGATGCACTTTGGGCATATCACATAGCTTTTAAGACCAAATTAGATATGTCTCCATATAGGCTTGTATTTGGTAAAGCATGTCATTTTCTAGTAGAACTGGAACATAGGGCGATGTGGGCTATTAAACAACTGAACATAGATTTGGATACAGTCGGAGACTTGAGAAAATTACAAATCAATGAACAAGAAGAAATAAGAAATGAAACCTATGAAAATATAAAAATTTATAAAGAAAGAACAACTTTTCATGACCAAGCAGTTAATAAAAAAACTTTTATAATTGGACAAAAAAATTTCTTTTATATAATTTTAAGCTACACCTATATCCAGAAAAATTAAGATCTCAATGGACTGGACCTTATATAGTTAAAGAAGTCTTCTCACACGAAGCTATAGAGATTGAAAATCAAAGTAATAGCGTTACTTTTAAAGTTAATAGACAACGATTGAAATCATTCTTGAAATTTTTCTCTGACACTAATGAACAAACCATAGTTCTTTACGAACCTACTTACCTGGATTAATTTTTGGACAAGTCTGGTTGAAGACGTTAAACCTAGCGCTTACTGAGAGACAACCCAAGTTTTTATATTTAATATTTTTTTTTGTTTATCTTTCTTTCAAAACTAAGTTAGGGGGAGAACTATAAATCCATGCTGAACGAAGAATAAAAAAAAATCCAGACTGAGCCAAGAAACATACTAAGTCAGGTGAACTATTTTCTTATTATTTTCTTATCATTTATCACACTCTATTTCTTTCCTCCATTGAGGATAATGAAAATTAAGTTGAGGGAAGGATAAATAAAAAAATTTTAAGTCCTCAAGTATGGTAATAATTAGTCTTATGTACCTGATTTCATGTCAATTTAAAATTTTTTAGGCATTTTAATCGATGATTGATTAATGTTCTAAAGAATTTTTAAAATATTAAGGATTCAACTATTATAGAAACCCAAATTTTGAGTGATTCTAAAACCTTCTTTCAACATATATTTAATAAAGAATCTACTTTATATGGATATGAGTGAAAAAAAATCAATGATGAAAATTTTTTTTAAAAAAAAAGCAAGATCTAAATATTGGTCTCCCACAAAGTAACCGGATCCCGTTGTCTAAGTAAGCAATGTTATTTGCATAAAAAAATAGATAATATAAAGAAGCTAGTTATATAGTTAGTTTTAACCCGTAGCCTATTTGACTCGAGTCAGTAAGCTTAAGGAGTGTTTTATACCTAATACCCTAAAATCAACTAGTTTGAGAATCATTGGTCTAAAGCTCGCTATAAGAATTAAATAGAAAGGTTAAAAGATTAAAACATTGCACTGACTGTATAAAAAAAATCTCTAACCCATACTAAAGAAAGAGGATTTAAAAAATAAAGGTGGAGAATTGGACAAAAAAAGCTCTAAAATTTTATGTTCTTCACTTAGCCATTATTTGGGATAGAATTAATAATCCAATGATGTATTTCTTAAATCTCTAACTAGATATCTACTGACTTTAAAATGATCTGAAGAAATTTTCATATCTTATCGAGTCAGTATATGTTTCTAATTTTTTTTACTCGAGGACAAGTAAAATTCAAGTTGGAGCATGTGATAACTATCATAAATTATAAATAAAAATATTAAAATTTATGATAGTTATCACACAATCCAACTTCAATATCAATATTTTTATTGATAATTTATGATAGTTATTACATCCTTCAACTTGAATTTTACTCATCCTCGAGTAAAAAAAATTAGAAACATGTTTTAAATTTTTTTTTATTGATAATTTTTTTAAAGCTAGTGCAATATTTTAACCTCTTAAGCCTTCTATTTGACTCTTGTAGTGAGCTTTGGATCAATGTCCTAAATCAGTTGACTTTAGGACATTAGGTGTAGAACACCCCTCGGATTTACTAACTAGAGTCAAATAGGTTACAGATTAAAACTAACCGTATAACAAGTTTCTTCACATTATCCACTTTTTGACGTGAATAATATTGCTTATTTAGACAACGGGATCCAGTTACTCGATGAAAAACCAATATTTAGAACATACCTTTTATTTCTTTTCTTTTTTTAATTTTTTTCATCATTGATTTTTTTTTCACTCATACCCATATAAAGTAGATTTTTTATTGAATACAGGTTGGAAGAAGGTTTTAGAATCATTTAGAATTTTATTCTACTCTAAATCTGATTATTTATTATATTTTCTTAATAATTGGATTCTTAGTATTTCAAAAAAAATTTAGACCATTAATCAATCATCGATTAAAATGCCTAAAAAATCTCAAATCGATATGAAATTAAGCGCACTAAGCACATTTTGCATTACTACTATCTTGTTTGAGAAATCGTGAAATGAGATGATGTCGAGCTTCAGAAGATCGACGGAAGGGAGAATTTGGCCGACCCATTTACTAAAGCCCTCGAAATCAAAGAGTTCAACAATCACAAATGAAAGATGGGTATTCGATACTATTCTAAATGGCTTTTATCTAAGTGGGAGTTATTAAAAATTATATCCTAAAGTCAATCATTTAGATTATAGATGGTTGAGCTCATTATAATTATACTTGAATTATTAATGAATAAAATTATTATGCTAATATTTTATCACTTTTGTGCATCTTTCTTCTATAAATTCTTATGTGATGAAGTCCTTGGGACTATTTAAAATTGATAAAGAAAGATTTATTATTTAGTCTCTAAACATATTCACGACCAAATAATATGTTGTTACCCAAGACGACAACGTTTATCAAGTGTAGATCGTTGTGTGCCATATGGGTTGGTTGTCCTCTTAACCAAGAAGTATGGTGATACTAGTATGGCATGCAGATGAAGTATAGGATATATTTCACTGAATGTGATCCAACTGTAGAGCTCTCTGCTGTCAAGAGTTGCTCGTTAAGGATATGGATATAAGTATTCCTTAAACTTAAGATCATTACTTTGCGACTTACAAGCAACTCACTGCACTTTTAAATGAGAATTTTTTTGGACGTGCATGAATGAGAGAAGGGGCTTCTGGGGAGAGAAACCAGAGTGGGGGAACTTATTCTGAGCGTGGAAAATTCTAGAGAGAGAGTGAGGAAAATCCTACACCACTTTTGTATCTATCGTTTCCCACATGCCACTTTTATTTTCTTAATTTTGGTTGCTTATTTAAAATAATTTCAAGAGTGGGTGTAGGCAGAAAGGAGAGTCCTTCTGCCAATGAAAAAGGTTTTCATAGAAAAAATTCAGAAGGTGGGCGTGTGGAGTCTTCTGTGCGCCAGGGATTTTCGAGAGTCTTTTAGCACCTTGCCTTTCTTCCTTAGATTAGATTTAAGTGAGATTGGCATGTGATTTTTGTATGAAAAGTGTTTCATATAGAATCACAAAAAGGGTGTGAGAGCTTCTGGGCGAGTGATTTGAGTGTCAGAAAAATTCTAAGTGAGAACTCTAGGATTTTCGGGTGTGGGTAGCCCTAGGGTTTTTGACCTAGGATTCGGATGGAGAGATCAAGTGATGTGAGCATCGGATCACCACCAAAATTTTTACACCAGTTTTTCATCCTCCAAAGTATGTCATTTGACCTTCTAGAGCATCCAAAAGATCGAGAGAAGATGGTCGATCGAGATCAACCAAGATCAGTTATCGAAGGTTTTGATGAGGAGCTAGCACTCCAGTGGAGCTGATCGAGATCAGAGGCTCGGTGTGGACCATCCGTAGAGGTCGGATGACTGTACGGCTACATCATGATGCAAGGAGCTTCTTTCAAGATTTTTAGATTGTGGAGATCATCTATCCGCGCTTAGGTATTAAATTTTGAATATGAGTAGGTCAGTAAATATGATCTACTGATCTGTGTATTCATTATTTCTAATACATATGTACATATCTCGATCCTAGTGTAGGATTTTTATTATCAGATCATAGTATGCATAGATTAATATTAGATTAATCTTAATCTTTCACTGCATATTAATTTAAAAAAATTTTGAAATACATGCCTAGAACTTTACACGATTTCCTTCATCTAGGCCATATCAAGCAAGCCCAAATTGCTTGCAGGCTAGTCTAGTGGACCAAACCATATAAGTGCCAGTTAAAAGAAAGATCCTTCTATTACATTGTTAGACGTTCCAGAAATGAGAGCAAGAGCTGGTCCAGGCAAATCTCAAGCAAAGTTGGAAGTTTCTCTTCCTCTAAGTAATCCATAGTTCATGAAGACTTGAAGGTTCTCTTCTAAGCCATAAACCAGTTCTTACGGTGGCCTAGATACTTTTTGAGAATGGACATCTGAGGAACATGTGAGATATAGTTCAAAAGTATTGCCACAAAGAGAACACTCGAAGTTTAACGGCCCAACCTTTCTTGACCATAAAACCTCACCAGTGCGAACCTGCCTCTAATTTGTTGAAAGAAAAGTATTCTTGGGGATGATTTACTAAGAAAAAAGTTAATAAGAAAATAATAGGAGTATTACCATCAAAATTTTCATTATAAAGATAGAAATTTAACTTCATTCTTGCACAATAAACACATGTGAAGAGTATGTTTTCCAAAATAGAATCCTTAAGATTTTATTTAATAAAAATAGTCTTAAAAATTATGTAAATTATCCTCTCCAAATGCTACACTACCTAAGTCAAGTAGGGCCATCAATTGATCTGACCAGCTTTTCAACTCAAGCTTTGTTTTGAAGGTAATTTTATAAAGCTTGAATCTAGTTATAGAATGCTAACTTAGAGTTCCGATTTGTGAGTTGTTTTGCGCATGGATGGGATCCACATGTGAAGACTCCATTATCTAGATCCTCTTTCCTCTCACACAACTCCTCTCCCTTGCTTTTGAGTCACCTACATCACAAATAAAACTCCTCATATTTGGGCTCCATTTTCAACATTCTCCCCGTGATTGGTTAAGATAAATTTCAAATTCCAAATCTGTTAGCATGTAGTCCTGCATCTCTAAAATTTCGGACCCTATGCACCACACATGCCATGCTCATGTATGTATGTATGTATGTATATATATATATATATAGTTCTGCATCTCTAAAACTTCGGACCCTGTGCACCACACATGCCATGCTCGTGTGTGTGTGTGTGGAAACATCATTCAATTGGCAGCCATGCATGTGATGCATATGAGAGGAAGATCATTTGGCTGCAACCTCTCATGATATATACAGAGAAGGTAGGGGGAGGAGGCTTTATGGAGAAGCCCTAGGATCCCAGCAGCCCTAGGATTCTGATTTTGCTGAGAGAAAACAGAGAAGAGAATTGGGAGTCCTATGCTGTTCTGGGTTGTGGTCTAAGTGGGTAGGGCCATGGCTGGGTTTGGCCCGACAAGTGGACCGAGTCATCACACTTATGTATAGCACCAGATGGGAAGATAACATTTGAAGCAATGATCTTTGAGAAGACTCTGCAGCACTAGTAGAAATCTCATAGGCAACAATACATGAACATTAGTGGTTTGAAAATTGATGTATTTGAGAGTAACTAGGTACTAAAAATTAAGAATTATATTAATTGAAATCTATAATGATTTCAAGCACTGAACTAATTGATACCCATACATGAAGCCTAAAATAAATGCAAACATCGTCCACTTTGTCAAGTAATGTGGTCCCCTGTACTCAAACCATGTGTCAAAATCCACAATTATATTACTGTCACAGAAGATCAACAGTGTATTCACAAGCTGATATCGAAAGAAGACACACTGATGACGTATTCTATAACCAAAATTTGAGAGAAGCAAAAACGCTAAAGTCTTTCCAGAGCTAATTCATCCTATTCGAAAGTTGGTTGGAAATGGAGAGAAACCCATCATAATCTACGTTCCATCTCTGTATCGTTGAGGCAAGATCCGATGAGCTTTGGTGCTGCATCCCTTAGGATTGGCCTCACCACTGTATTCCCGAGACCCATGTATAACGCAGTCCTCACCTCCATTCCGCGGTGTCTCTGACACCTCGCAATCGATTGGAGTCAAGAAAATGCACGCCCCGCCCAAGCTTGTAATCGCAACCAATCTCTTCTTCATAGGTCCAGCGGGCGAGCTTCCCACTAGATTCTTCCTCGAGGATCTTTGGACGCTAAACAGAGATCACCACCTCCCGGTTAGCATAAGCTATTGTATGCCCTGGCTGGTATAGGCAGGACACGTAGATCAACTTTAGGCTTAGATATGCACCATTCAGACACAAATGCAGGGAATTCAAGCAGAACCAACAGGCCTTGCCATCGCGAAAGATGGCATGCGAAACAGAGAGAAGGGCCAGAATTTTTGTACCGTCCCGGCGCTGAACCTTCAGTTCACAGATCGCGCAAAGCAATTCGTGTGAACTTCATTCGTTCCAAGTGCGAACCCCACAGGAGCCAGGCAATCTGGAGAAAGGTGTGAGCCGTCAGATTGCAAAACCGAATGCGGAACCACTTGCTTGGGCGGCAAGCGATTGTGGTGCTGGTGAGAGGACGAACGAAGCGATGGCTACCGTGCCCCATGCTTTCTTTTTCTTGGAACAAACGTCGATCCCAATCACAACCCTCTACTCTTCTCTTTTCTCATATTCTTCTTCATGCCCCGATTGCCATCTCACCTCAGACCGTACCCCACCAACCATGCCCCTTCTCTCTGACAAAAGTTATCGATCGCACCCCCTGATTGCCTTTGCGGTATCAGCGCCCCTACGATTATCGCTAATCAACTGAGCCATCACTATTCTTATTATTTTCTTCCTTCTCTTCCCGTTCTTCATACCTTCTCGCGTCATTGGTGCCGCCCATCATGCCCCTTTCTCCTCAAAAATGCAACTCTTCATCGCATCCCCGCCCTCCTTCTTTTCTCTCACTACCTCTCGTGTCTGCTGTACCGCCCCGAGATGCACCACCATGCCACTTTTCTCTGGCAAAACGACGATCCTCGATCGCAAACCCTGACGTCTCTACGGTAACGCGCCCCAGCGCTACTCTAATTTTATGAGTTTTTCTTTTCTTTCCTTTCTGTTCTCATACCTTCTCATTGCCATACGTGCCGCACCAACCACACCCCACTCTCCTTGGCACACGATCCCATCACACCCCTAATGCCCTTACCGATGTCCCGCCTCGGCCACCCTATTTTATTATTTTTTTTTTTTTCTTCCTATTTCTCAACCTTCTCCGCATCCATACTGTGCCACACTCACAAGCCCTACTCTTCTCGACAAACTGATTCCATCGCACCCCCGCCCCCTTCTCTTCTCTATACTTCCCGCGTCCGCCGATGCCGCCCCACACCGCTCTCCTTTCTTCGTCGATTAAACAAACGATCCCATCACCCTCTCGAGCTCCCTGCTGGACGCTCACCACCCGGTGCACCACTACCCTCCCTCTCCCCTTAGCTCACCTGACCTCCTTTTCTAGCGCCAACCAACACTCCATCTCGCCTCCTCTGTTTGCCCGGTCGCTCGAGAAGGGACAGGGTTTCATAGGTATGTAATAATATTTTGTTGCCATTTTCCCTCATGCTCCTCTCCTCTCGACAAATACTGATCCGATCCGCAGGCCCATTGCCTTCTCTCTTCACTTCTCATTACGTCTCAATCCTGCACTCGGCCACCCAAGCTCTTTTCTCCCACAAACACCAAAATCCGCAATAAGCACCCCTAGATGTCCCTACGATAGCCACCCAACCCGGCACCACCACTGAAGAAAAGAGAAAAACTCTCCTGCTTTTTCTTTTTTTCTTTCTTCTTTTTTTCTCTTTTTTCTTTCCATATATTTTTTTTCTTAATTTCGGTCCAGCACTCAAACTTTCTCGATTCCTTGCTACTACATATATCAGATACATCATTTCTTATTTTTGTCTACATCCAAAAAATTAACTAAATACTAAAAAAAATATTCATAAAAGAAATTAAAAAATAAATAAAAACAGAATACTGTCAAACTTCATCTTTCTTAATCGAAGGAATGAAAGGGCTTTTGGTTCCATACCCATCCCTTTGCTCGCGCATGTTCCCGCCACCATCCGCCTAATGAAGAAAAGTTATAAATTCGAAGCGAGGGAAGAGAAGGAAATAGAAAGCAAACATAAACTTTCATTAGTATCTTAGTTAAACTTTTAGAGCTAATTAAATGTTCAGATTTGGCTTTTAAATCATAGACTATCGTGTTCCTTTTTAGTGGATAATTAGATTGATCTAATGATCCGATAGATCGAATTCAGTTTTAAATATATTATTTTTAAAATAATAAAAAATATTATTTTTTAAAATAAATAAATTAGTTATGTTATGATTTTTGAAATTAGAAAATGATTGTTATCTTTTAAAATATATAAATTAGTATTTTCTAAAATTATTATTATTATTTTATAATATTATTTTAAATAAATAATATTTTATAAAAAATATACTATATCATTATCACTCCCACTTATTTTTAAAAATATACATATTAATTATTAATAAAAATAATATTCTTCGTCTCTCTCTCAATATTTTTTCTTTTCTTTTCCTCCTCTCTTTTCCTCTCCACACGCCCCCTCCACCTCCACACCCCACCCCCGCACCGTACCAGTATGCTCCACCCCACCATCAGGTCCGCCCTACCATCAACGCACACA
>QRFJ01002219.1:47768-123281 GCA_006176705.1 Cocos nucifera | reverse complement strand
AATTCCCTCCCCTCCCTTGACTCTGGCACCACTAACCCTCCTCCTATTCCCTCTCCAATCATTCGATGGCCGTGGGAGAAATGAGCGGTAGCAATGAAAGTGAAGGGAACGGCAGCAGCGTGGCCCGACGGCCATGGGAAGAAGTGGGCCAATGGAAAGGTGGGTGAGCACAGCATGGAGCTCGAAGCCATGTGCATCCCGATGGCCTATGAGAGAAGCGGGTGGTGGGGGCATGGGAGAAGCAGGCAACGGAGACAAAGGGTGGGAGCATGGCACATGGAGGTAGCTTGTGAATGAAGTGAGTGGGCGAAGGAGCAGGAGAGCAGCTCCGACTCCAGGCTTCGGCTTCTCCAGAGTGGATCCATGGCCCACCTCTCTCGATCGTCAATCTCTCGCCTATGTCGTTGCCCCCTCCTCCTGATGGTGGCCATGAGGATGGAATCCGGTGACACCTACTCTCATGAGTTTTGCACGAGGGAGATAAGCATGCAAGGTTTTGGATTCTGAATCTGGTTCTGGCTCCAGACTTCTTCGAGTGGATCCATGGCCCACCTCTCTCGACCACCGATCTTTGGCCTATGCCACCGCCCCCTTCCTTCTGAGAGTGGCTGCAAGGATGGAATCCAAGTGCCTACTCCCAGTGAATTT
This sequence comes from Cocos nucifera, assembly GCA_006176705.1. Taxonomy (NCBI): domain Eukaryota; kingdom Viridiplantae; phylum Streptophyta; class Magnoliopsida; order Arecales; family Arecaceae; genus Cocos; species Cocos nucifera. Next base: position 122,633 of record QRFJ01002219.1, on the reverse strand, counting down.
TGCGAGGGAGATAAGCACGAGATTTTGGAAGCTTTCGTGTGTCCTTCGTTGTTGACCCTCTCTCCTCTTTTCAAATCCCTTGTCACGTGTTAGCAAAACGAACGCTCCACCCATGTGGCACAATAAAACTCATTTAAAAAGCTGAGTTGGCAACACTATAATACTCCTCCATAAAGTATTTTATATATATATATGCCCATGGGCGAGCAAGGGGGTGAGTGGCGAAACTAAGTCCTTCCGTCATTCGAAAGAAAGATGAGTTTGATAGTATCTTTTTTAAATATTTTTTTAACTTTTTTTGATGGTTGTCTTTTTGATGTTTAGTTAGTTTTTTTGGATGATTTAAAGAATTGAGAATGGTGGTGTTTTGAGTATTTGACAAGCAAGAAAGCAAAGAAAGTTGAGTGCTAACCAAAAATTGAGGAAGAAAAAAAAATAATTATAGAAAAAAGAAGAGAAAAAAGAAAGAAAAAAAAGAATAGAGAGAGTTTCTCTTTCTTCCTTTCATAGTGGCGCTGGAGGTGGTGGTATCGATAGAGGCATCGGAGGGTGCGATCAAAATCGACGTTTGCGGAAAGAGAAGGGGAGCAGTGATGGGATGGTAGGAGGGGTGGGGCGGCACTGGCGGGTGCAAAGAATATATGAAAAGAAGAGAGGGGCCAGGGGTATGATTGAGATCAGTGTTTGCTGAGAGAGAAGGAGAGCTATGGTGGGGTGGCAGAAAAATATTATTAATAATACTCCATGAAATCCCCTCCCTTCCTCGGAGGGTCGGATGAAGGGGGATGGCCGGGATGGAAGATGTTGGTGGTAGAGGAAGGAGGTCGTGAAAGAGGCAAGGAAGGAGAAAGGAGGGGCAATGGTGGTGCCAGAGGTGGCGGTACCAGTAGGGGCATCGGGTGGGAGGGGTGTGATCAAGATCATTATTTGCCGAGAGAGGAGAGTGGTGATGGGGCGGCACCAGCAGGTGCATAGAAGATATGAGAAAAAGAGAAGGAGCAGGAGTGCGATCGGGATTGGCATTTATTGAGAGAGAAGGAAAGCTATGGTAGGGCGATAGGAGGGTAAGGTGGCACCGACGGGCACGAAAAAGATATGAGAACAGAAAGGAAGAAGATATTAGAACAAGAGATGGTGGCACCGAGGGTGGTGGTACTAGTAGGGGCATCCGGGGGTGCGATCGGGATCATCGTTTGCTGAGAGAGGAGAGTGGTGGTGGGGTAGCACTAGCGGACGTGGAGAAGGTATAAGAAGAAGAGAGGGTGCAGGGGTGCGATCGGGATCGATATTTGCTAAGAAAGAAGAGGAGCCATGGTGACACGACAAGAGGGTGGGACAGCACCAATGGATGCAAAGAAGATATGAGAATAAGAAGAAAAAAATAAAAAAAATAAAATATTATTTAATAATATAATAAAAATATAATATATATATATATATAATAAATAAATAAATAAAATATTAAAAAAGTTAAATTTTTTTAATTATAAATATTTATTATTAAAAAAATTTAATAATTATAGATCATAATTATCCATCTTATGCAAAGTATGGATCTTTGACTAGTTCTTTTTTAAAAAGGTTTGAATTTTGAAATTCAATTCTTAATAGTCCACATTGGATATTTAGGTCCAACTATCTATTGATGTCAAGTTGTTTCAAGCCCTATTGGGCTTTTGAGATGATGGGCTAGTAACCAGACAGGCACTCGTTCGCTCATATCGGCAAGCCATGTTGTGCGCGAACAACACATGCACATGGCTGGCATGTTTTGCCTTGATCTAGTCAGATCAATTTTTTTTAATTGATTTAGTTGAAATTTGAAGTTGAAATTTTAAAAGGTTGGCTTTTGATTGATATGAAATCATTATATATATATATATATATAATAATTGATTTAGTTGAAATTTGAAGTTGAAATTTTAAAAGGTTGGCTTTTGATTGATATGAAATCATTATATATATATATATATATATATATATATATATTATTATGGGTCTAAATGCGCATGAGCTATCAGGCTATTATGAGATATTATGAGAGCCATTGAGATCTCTATGAATCTCTCTACGGTTACCCAGACAGACTCTAAAAAAAAAGGCTCTAAATTGATCGATCTCAAATAACACAATTTCGAAATGACTCAAGCTTCTTGGTTTTTTTCCTCCTCCAAAATTTTCACTTAATTTCCCTCTCTTTTACAATTTTCCTAAGCCTTTCCTATTCTTCTTGAGCAATCGAAGAATTTTGGTAGATCAGACCTAGTTATTATTGTTCTATATTAGATATTTAAATGCAATAATACACTCATTTTGTTACACCTCAAATTCGGATATTACACAGCCATGCTATCGTCGAATGCAGCGCACGATAATATAAAGCTAATATTCATTATCTTAAATAGAATAAAAGATGCATTACAAATAAAATGTAATAAAGATGTCCGTCATTATAATCAACAAGTTTCATAATTTATATTTCTTATCAACTTTATATCCATTCGTAGAGGGCCATTTGTCGATTGACCTCACTTTCGTGAGGCTGTCATAACTATCTGAGAGCTTTTTAAAATTTTATATCTTTTTCTTAAATTATATACATATATAGATGAAAAAAATAAATAAAATGTAATAAAGATGGCCGTCATCGTAATCGATAAGTTCCATAGTTCGTATTCATTACCAACTTTATACCCTTTAGTATAGGATCTTTTATCGATTTGACCTCATTTTTGTGAGACTGTTATAGCTATCTTAGAACCTTTAAAATTTTATATCTTTTTTTTTAAATATATATACATGTAGATGAAAAACTACCGAATGGTATGATCAAATTCATGCTTCGTAAACATATCTTGTTCATAAAAAATATTAATGAAACCAATTTTTATAATAAAGCATCAATTTTCATATACATATGCTGATCCTTTATTTTATGAAAAATATAATTTCATCAATTGCAGATTTTATGCTTAAAAAATAAATAAATAAGAAGCATAAGATCTATTTATCTTGTTCATCCTAGATCTTCAGACTTTGTTAAAGAAATTAGCTAATCCTATTTAAAATATTCAATCATAATCAAGTTCATTCAATTCAATAAAGTTAAATAATAATCAAAGAAGACTATTGATCGAGTATTCAGTTTGATGGACTGGATGAGTCAGATCTAAGCGACTTGATCAAGAAATTATGAAGCATAAATTGGATCAAGACCAAGATCTATCAACAGGGTTCATCAATAATGGATTTTAAATCAAGACTGAGATGAACGAAAGATAGGATCGGCCAGGTGGCAATGCCTGAATAACCAGGTCTATCCAAAAAAGGTGAACTCAACTTGTCATGATCAATTATGATTTAGGTGACTCAATAGGAATTAATAGTATCCAGATTCTATCAATATCTAATGAGGGCTATACTGGGATCTAATATACTACACAAATATCAAAGCAATTCTTGGTTTTTTTTCTAAAAGATCATTTTGGGTTCATAGTAGAAGACTATGGCCATAGATACTGGGGTTCATAGATTATATAGAGAGAGAAAGAGAGTAATATTAGAGAGAGAAGAAGAGAGACAACTCTTCTCTCTTATGTTTCTTGTTTCTCTTTCTTAGCAAAATAAGGGAAGGGGGGTGGTCACTGGCCCTCGTAAGGTGATAGTAGGTGGTGGTGGTGAGCAGCCGACGGCAAGCAATAATGGACGGCCGATGATAGTGACTAGCTAATGAAAAATCATATGAAAGGATTCGAAAAAATAGGGCATCTGGCCCTTTTCTTGATTTTTTTGGCTATTGGCCGATCATCGGTGGTCATGGTACTACCGTGGAGGATGGTAGGAAGGTCGGGCTATCCAAACAGGACTCTAGCACAAAGAGGTAACGACATTAGTGGCTGAAAAAGGAAGAAATAAAGGTCAAAAAATAGGAGAAGTGGAACTTGACTGATTTTCAGTCAAGTATAAGCTGGTGAGGGGTCTTTCAAGGCCATAGAGAGAAGAAGAAATAAATGGGAGAAAGGCCAGGGCCTTACCTCAGCTCCAATGGCATCTTTGATTCCAATTTCTGGCGGACATAATGACGTAAAACTGTGAACATAAACAGGAGAAGGAGAGAGGAGGTGAAACAATCGTCTTTTTCTTTGGTGGAGGGCCATGGGAGGGGCTATTTATAGAGGACTTTCTAGGGTTCCGCTTGAGTTCGGCGATCCTAAGAGTCTATTTTTTAATCGGACTCATAAGAGAAGAAGACTCCAATGGGAATCTTCCTCCAGCTTTCTTTTTTTGTTTTTGTTTTGTGATAGGGTTTTGGGCTGACTTGGTGATGGGCTAGTCCAATGGACCTAGCCACTAGACATTTACTGATGTCCAATTATTTTAGACCCAGTTAGACTTCAAAGATGTAGGTTGGTGACTAAATGCACTTATTGACTCGCTTGATCCAGCTTAGCACGCCATGCCATGCACATGCTCATGGCATAGCAAGGCATGCATATAGGTATGGTGTGTGTGATGCATAAACAAAAATGGCTAATACATTTTACCACATACCCTAGCTAGATTAAATTTAAAATTTAATTTTGCACCTATGACATAATTGTTATGTAGGAAGTTTTAACTTAAGCATACAAATTTCAAAAGTGCTAGTGTTAAATGATTTAGTTTGAATTTGAACTTGAAATTTGCAAAGTTGGCTGACCTGCACATAGTATCATACACCTTGCGAGTCTAAACGTGCGTGCACCATCTGGCAATTTACTTTTGAGTAGGAATGGCAATCAGATCAGGACAGATCAGATAAAGGCAAGGTTGAAAGTGGATCGGATCAAAAATATATTAATCCAAACCCAACATATTTATTTAATGGATGAAAAGTTCATATATATACCTGATCTGTGTATTAAATAAGTAACTTGATCCCACCCAAATAATCCTTTCATTAAACAAATCAAGTCAGATTAAACAGATTGAACCAATTAATGGGTTAGGTTAAATAGGTCAAGCATAGATTAAGTAGATTTTAAATAAATTAAATAGGTTAAATAATTTCGGTTATAACCTGATCCGATTATTAAATAGATCAAAATTAATTAAATGAATCAAAGATCTAAATCTAAATATAATATATTTAATAAATAGATCTAGATGGATTAATTCATTTATGTTAAATTCAGACCCGTTCATGGATCGATGGACTAGTCATGCCATAAATTGCAATCCTTATCTTTGAGCCGTTCTTACCTCTGTTGGCATTTAGTCGTGTGAGTAATTTCATTTTTTAAACATCTAAAGGTTTTACAACCATTTTGCTATTAAAAAAAAAATACAAAAAAACACACTAGAATTCAATGATACACTTCTCTCATTATTTCTGTTTGATAACACCGTTTCCTTCCGTAAAAGACTTCTAGGCCTGTTTTTCCATATCACTGCTTTGGTGCAGTGTCTACGGTGTCACACTTTTTAGTTCGATATCTTGAAATTTACAATAAACACTTTTTAGTCCTGCGTCACCATCCTCGGCTTTTTCTTTTTTTCTTTTTTGAATAAATAGCGACAACATCCTTGCCACCATCTTCGAATCTCCCTCCTGAAACATTGATATAATTATTTAAGTCCACACCATGCAGCCACCAATTACTTTGGACCATATTTAAGACACTATTTTCCAAGTGCTCCGTCAAGTCTTCCATTGAACAGAGTTCTACCATTTAAGAAACCTAGAGATTCTTTGCCATGTGGCCCAGGTCCTATGATTTACCGCAAATGTGAAATAGGATGTGAAATCATACTATATTGCTGCTTTCTTTTTTCAGGTCTAGCATTGAATAATGTTGTGGCTTATGCTACATATTCTCCTCATTTGGGCATTGCCAATAATCTAACGAACATACAAGGCTTTGCACGGTACCAATCAGCTCATGAATTCATATACAATTCAAGCTCATTGCTGAAAAAATTATGAAACTACACTTCCAAGGAGGCCTCATCATGGATGAATTTTTAAGGGCAATGCTAAAAGCTCAAGACTTCCGGCATGAACTGAAAATTTATTTACCGTAGTTCTTTCTTTTCCTTTGGCCCGTTTGTGTTTGATCTACTAAAAATGAAAAGGAAAAATCAGTAGATGAGAAAGGGGAAACAAGTAACCAAACTGGATGCTGTTGATCTTTAAAATATACGAGAGCCAGCTGCAAAGCCTTTAATGCTGCCACAAGAGGAAATTTACAGCCATCAACTGGGAGCATAAATAGAATCAGGTACAGCATTATGGCAGGGGTTCCTGTGAATCTCCAAGCCGGGACAAGTGAAGGTAAGCATCGGTTCCTGCAAAAAGAACCATCAAAGTGAGAATCTCAGCACAAATATCAGGAAGCAATTGGAAATTAGCAAAACAAAGTTTTGTGCAGCAAATTGTAAGTTTTTTGGTTAAAAAAAAAAAAAAGCTAATTAGGTAAACTACATGTATCCAATGAATAAGGTAAGAAATATATAAAGTAAAAGATTATAAACTTATTCAATGCATCTCTATTGCAGGCCTATATCTAAAGGCGAAAGGAGAGCAAAAGAAAACCTATGTTCCCACCCGAAAGAGAAATGAAACAAAGAATCCATGCCAGCCTTCTTCACATCCTAAATAAATATTCATCGTGTTTCAATTCCTATAGATTCAGGAATTCAGTGCCAAACATAATAAAATTCCAAGAGGAAATAGATTACATAAAGGAACGAGGCAAAGAAAGCTTGCTGCAGAAAAAGAACAACTTATGCTTGCATAAATAAACTAGCTTTTAGCATTGATCCTAACAAATCAGCAAACAATATCCAACACCATGCTTACTGTAAAACAAACTCGAGACCCCATTAGTTTTTCCCTATAATAATGACTCGCAAACGAAAGTAAAAAAAATAGCCGACCAATACATGTGAGAATTCCATCCAGTTATCACTAGCCATCCATGGTCTAATTAATCTAAAAACTAAAATGATGTTTTAGATATGATGTTTTAGATAGCAAGTCAGTGCCATAATCTTAGTGTACCCATGGGGGCTTGACAACAACCATTACTTGCATATCTTGACATGAAACAGAAACAAGTGTAATGATGCAATTTGAGAAGCACGATAAACCCAGCTACTAACTTGTCGGTTCCAAAATGAACATGAATGCTATTATCAAAAGACACTGAATATATGACAAATAATAATAAGGAAGAAAATTGCAGTGATGTAATCAAGCTCCTGAATGTCAACCACAAATGTAAACACAAAACAAGGAATGTAAACCGGACATTTTAAGAATACTGGGTTTAAGACCTATGATGGTGATTATGATGGAAGAGAAGCCTTCACTAAGAAAGAGTGAAAGTCATCACTAGATAAGTAAAACTTTCCTTCTTTACTTTCTTTTCCCCTTTTGTTTCCTTTTTTGGTAATAATTCCACTTTCCTTTGAAATCAAATAAAAGTAGAATAGATTCTAAAAGTAGAATAGATTCTAAAAGCAAACATATAGGCCAATAAATGCAGCGTGGATGGCAAAACCATCCCGAACCATCCAATTTAGGATGTACCGAATCATACCAAGGGCCAACCGGATAATTTAGGAATTCAAAACGAGACATTGGTGAGGACAGAGGGAGGAAAAAAGAAAGAGAGGGAGGGAGGTAGGGAGAGAGAGAGAGAGGGGAAGGGAAGAAAAGGAGAAGGAAAGGCTAATGAGACCGTCAAAGGGCTATCAGAGCTCCATTCTCCTATGGGGGGAGAGAGAGAGGTGGAGAGCCCAGTAGTGGCCATCGGAGGGCCACGGAGACCTCTAGATGATCGAAGGAGTGGCTCCACCCTCCTCAAATTGAAACAGAGGTGAGCTTGAAAAAGGGGCAACTTACTCCTATTTCAATCCAAAGGAAGATGGAGCCACCTCTCTAGTCAGATAGGGGAATCCACTGCCCTCCAGCAGCCACCACCAACCTCCCTACCCTCTTCCTCTCCTTCCCTCCCTCCCTTCTCTCTCTCCTTTTCTTTTCCTCTCTCCAGTTCTCCCTTCCCCCCACTCCTCCAATCATCAAAGGCCTCCACAGCCCTCGAGCAGCCACTGCCAGCATCCCCATCCTCTCCTTCCTCCCCCGTCTCTCTTTTTCTTTTCTCCCTCTCTCCTGCTCTCTTTGCTATGTTGGTTTAGGCCTGGCATGAAATGGCATGTGGTGTATCGAACGTGCTACTAGCCAAACGGTATGGGCCTTGGTACCGACATAACCCTCTCCCTCTCCTTCCCTCCCTCCCCTATCTCTCTTTTTCTTTTTCTCTCTCCAGTTCTCCCTCTTCCCTACTCCTCTAATCATCTAGGACCTCCACAGCCCTCCAGCAGCCACCACTAGCATCCCCACCCTCTCCTTCCCTCCCCCATCTCTCTTTTATCCTCTCTCTCCATTTCTCCCTCTCTCTTGCTCTCTTTGCTATGTTGGTTTAGGCCCAACATGGAATGGCACGGGGTGTATTAAACGTGCTACCAGCCAAATGGTATGGGCCTTGGTACCGACACAGCCAATCTTGAAATGCAGCATTGGAAGGAAATAAAAATGCTTTAAGATGCTCATCAAAGGACAAGATTGGTCAAGAATGGGGGATGATGATAGGCAATTTGGTCAAAGGATTATATGAGAGATCAGCATGTACTTGTCAAGATAATTCCTAACGACCAGTCATGTGGTTTGATTTGAAAATGAAATGCAAATGCATAAAAGGGTCTCAATTAAGAAATGGGCTGTTTTGCCAGAGAATTTAATATCATTTAGGGAATGGAGAGTATAGATGTTGTGGGCTTGAGGAATGTTGCTTGAGAGAAGGATATTTAAAGTCATTTTATCATGCTGATCAATCAAAAGAAACCTATTTTCAATGTCAAGCCATAATCAGATTGTTGTATAGGATCCCTTGACGTCGTGTTGCGGCTGAAGGAAGAATGGGGTGCACCTCCTTCCTTCTTGCTTGGAGGCGCGCCCTAGGGCACCTTGGCGTGTGAAAAATCAGAGATAGAGATGTACGAGAAAATGGCTGTATTGATGCTCTTCACTTAGGGTTTACAATATATACGTATATATATACTTATACATGGATCAAAATTCAATCCATAAAAAACTTTCCAAGGCAACCTAGTCCGAATGCATTTACCCAAACTCATGTACACCCATGGTCTAATCATGCACTCAACCCCATGGACCCAAATCTGGTCCAAACTTGGATTAGTCCCCATGAGACCCACAAACTAGGGTCTCACAACCATGGAGGGCTGAACCTCCATCCTAGGACCAAACCGGTCCTAGTCCTAGGACCACACCTATCCTAATTTTTCAGAATCAGCATCCTGACTCCTCCCATGGTCTCTCAAGGCTTAGGAGCACCACTAATCCTTACAATCTCCACCTTGGTGCCCCCAAGCCTTTGGCAAATCTCGCATGAACCGTCTACACCATTCTGCTGCCTCCAGAGCTAACACTATCCCCTCGAAGCCACCTCGTCTCCTTAGCTGCAACATCGAACAGCGCACCCAGATAGCTCCTTGTGCAAACTCTAACGCCAATGCCTAACCTTTTTAGCTTCTGAGCTCCCTTGAAGGCCTTTAGGATGACTGCCTCCATAGCTGAAAATCTTGGCTTGCTTCTTTGCACCATCCTAAAAATTGTAAGATCCCTTCTGCTTAGCAGCTGCATCACTTTTTTTGGACTTTTCTAGAGAACCCACGGTATTCTTGTACCGGCACTCGCTGCATATCCTGACATGGTCTCCTCAAAACTATGCCATCCTCCTACTCACACTACTTTATCTGAAACTATGCATCTCCGATACTGGTGCTGGGATATCACTCCTCCCTCTGCACCCCTCCATTCTGAATTCGTGTCAAATCCCTCTCCACTGGTGAAGCCACCTCTGCTCGATGCTCCATCCGAAACCAAAATCCACCTAATGCCGCATAAGTGCCCAAGGCTAGCAATCCAATGCTGCACTACTGGCCCTGTCCCTGCACCTCGACCACCGTTGCTGCTCCTTTGGATCCTTTGTACTCCATGGATCCCTCCGAAACTGTCTCGGATACACTACACCCTGTAGGTTCCTTCGAAACACATAGGAGCTCATCCAACTTCTCTAACTCAGCAACTGAACTCTAGGAATCAACCATCTCCATTACCCCAAGGGTCCAACCGATCGCACAGTTGAATATACCCAAACTACATTCCCAGCCTTCCAACACCTTGAGACTGAATAGTTGTTTCTTCAGGTCTATCTCAACCACGATCCCTTGAGTGACCTTTCCTCCAACACGCCAAACCTGCCAATCACTCATCCACCAAATAGCCCCCTGCTACCCATCTTTCCTAGAGAACCCTATCGTCATACACTCCAGCCTTTCCTCCAAGACTATATCCAACCAAAGTTGGATTAGAAAATATGCACCCAAAACTTTCCACCCCGAGAAGCTTCCCTTCCCATCAAGCCTCTCAATCTCCACCTTCAACTCGCTGCTCCTGGTTGGCCAAATCATAGCAAAAACAAAGATGGATCCGAGATATACCGTAGAATAGGTGTGTAGATTTTAGCAAACCTAGAACAAAATTTTAGCAGCTTTCTTCCTCCTTTCTTGGGTGCTTCTCCTGCTTCCTCCCCTCGAAACCTAACCTCTGGGGGATCCTCTCCTTGCCTCCTACCTCGTATAGGAGTCTCACCAGATTTTGAAAACCTGGGATCAGCAGAAAGAACAAAGATTGACCTACTGTCAGGTTCTATTTTAGTAGATTTTTGGTTTCACCCTATTTGACTTCTTCTTCACTTCTAGCTCCACTAGGCTTTGATACCAACTGTTGTGCAGGATCCCTTGATGTCGTGTTGCGGCTGAAAGAAGAGTGGGGCACGCCTTCTTCCTCTTTGCTTGGAGGCGCGCCCCCTAGGACACCTTGGCATGTGAAAAATCAGAGAGAGAGATATGGAAGAAAATGGCTGTATCGATTTTCTTCACTTAGGGTTTACAATATACATGTATATATATACCTATATATGGACCAAAATCCAACTCGTAAAAAACTCCCCAGGTCAACCTAGTCCAAGTGCACTCACCCAAACCCATGTACACTCATGGTCTGATCATGCACTCAATCCCATAGACCCAAATCTGATCCAAACTTAGATTAGCCCCCATAAGACCCATAAATCAGAGCTCATGACCGTGCAGGACTGAACCTCCATCCTAGGATCAAATCAATCCTAATCCTAGGACCACATCTATCCTAATCTCGCAAAGCCAACACCCTGACTCCTTCCGCAGCCTCCCAAGACTTGAGAGCACCACTAACCCTTACATAGATAAGGGTCACTCATGCGATCAAAATGTCTTTTTTGAATGTGGAATTCTTTTCTGACTAAATACTGCACTTTAAAAGTTTAATAAGCAACTCAAGCTTTTGCAACCTAAAATAAACAATTCAATGTTATAAAATCAATATTTTCACACACTCCTACTAGTTGAGCCCAATACAAAATATTATTAAAGATTGTGTATATGCGTGCAACTGACCTGTTTGGTTCAACTGTAAACAACAAAGCCAACATTTTTTTTTTATAAATCTACAACATGATAAATCCAAATTTTAAGACACTATTATGATGATAAGTCTCCCTTGTATATTATGCAATTCTACCTAGTGTAGCATCTAAATATAGAAAAACCTAGAATTGGAGTAACACCTAGTTCAACTTGAAAGAATCATGAGTTTTACCTATTTAATGGAATTATTATGTGGTTCAAAGAAGAAGAACATCAGAAGATTCAAAGTGCTCAAACAACCAAATGGCTGAGAGAAGTAAAAAGAACAAGGAGCAATTGCATGAGTATGGAACTGAGGCTATTCAAAGTTGATGCAAGGTTGTCATCATGCCCAAGAACTTGGTTTGTATCATTATCGGCCTCTTAGCAATACAATATACAGAATCAGCACTCATTCCCAGCCAATAAAAACCAATAAATCCCAAGATATTGGCTGATTCAGTTTCAACATACTGGATATTTTTCCATCACTTTTTCTTTTTTATTTCCTTCGGTGGTATATCCTTCAATGTCTAAAAATATTCATTTAACTTTGGATTTACCATATTGGCAGAAATTTCAATATCTTGGTTTTAATATATCAGCTAGGATCCCAAAAAATCTCAAATCTTTCCAAATTATCCCACTTTCCAATCTCAGCCAAGATAATTTGGCTCTAGATCGCCCAACAAGATGACCAAGATCTCAGCTTTTAAATATCCTGAGTTGAAGACACAGGAGGGCCTAGCAAAAGTATGGATATAACTAATAAATATGAAACAATTGACAACTAAATATTCAGTGATCATTCTTTTTATAAGTTAATCTCATATAAAATGCATATTTACCATAAATTAAATTTCATTTAAATTCAGGTAGCTTGAGAAGGACTAATTAGCATGAATTTATTTAGTATCACTTGGTGACTACTAACACAAGACATGCAATATGGTATACAAAAGAATCTGAGGTTTTCTGGCCATTTACATGAATACAAACTACTAACCAGCAGTTGAGTCGATGCGCAACAATGCATATGCTGGTAAATAAAACAAGCAGCATTGCCATACAATGACTTCAGATGGATGAATTACACAGAAGACCACAACCAAATATAGTTAACTATTCTTTCAAGGTCTGGAAATTTTTATAAAACCAGTCTTTGGCATGTACACAAAGCAAAAGGAGCACAAGGTCCTTTAACACTATCAGGATAACCAAAAATACTTCTACATATAATTAAGATCATACAAATAATCTAAGAGGAAACTCCAAATTTCAAAACATAGTGATCTGCTGAATGATGGGAAAGCCCTGAAGTCTAGCGCATGCACATTGCCTAGAATAATATAAGCCTAAAAGTTTTTTTTAAAAAAAAATGCTGAGGCTTTCTGCACTAAATGTGGGGTCCACATTTGAAAGTGAAACTAAATCTGCAAATTATCTCAAACCAATAGAAATAGGTGCCGGGTTGTTTTTCCTCTTTGGTTACTATACCTCTCACTATCCTATAAATATACTCCTCTTTTAATAAATTATCCTCAAAAATATTTTCTAATAAATAGCCAAAACAGAATGAAGAAATACAACCTAAAATAGAAAGCTTACTTTATCAAACTTATTTTATAATAATTATTGAGTAATGGACTCAAAACCATCCATCGGGTGCTCTTTCATTTTAACTAATCACATGCATTCACGTTTGAGTTCTAGTTGAATTATATTATAGAGTACAAGATCAAAAAAAAATTTAATTATCATTATTAGAAGTGGCTTGATATTCACCCATTGTTCCAGTTTTACCTGCCTTCTGTATTTTCCAAATTCTCAAATTTGCACCACACGTGATCTATTATGCACTCCAGCAAAAATTTACAATATAAAATAATAAAGTCTTAAGATATATGCATGAAAGCATATATGGTTTCCTAAAGTCAGGTTAGCATCATAACAAACTGGTTCAATTATGTGCCATCTCTGATCTGATTTCCTGCAGTCTGTATGTGGTTCTCGTTCTCAGCCCTACTCATCTGTCTTTAAATGGATGCCACAACTAACCCTAAGTCTCCCCCAGGAGAATTCTAAAACTTGTCTATCAGAAAACTAACCTTTCCCAACCACAGCAAAGTGGGTTGTCTCATTAGCCTCAAGACTGCTGAGGATATCGACATTTTTCTATGCAAAGAGAATTCATGGCTGCTTTTGTCAAGCTGGTCATGGAAGGATCTGAATCTGGTGGTTCAAATTTTTCAAAAACTGGGAATGAAATAAAATTTCTAGAGCAAACATCTGATATTGTCCCAAAGATGATCATGATTCACTAAAATGAAATGAGAGAAGATAACTGATAGAAAGAAAGTAGGCATTGTGATTAAAGCATGGACGTGCCTACTGACATAAGATGATTAGAACTTGCCAACACAACAAATTTTGAAGAAATAATACACAAATAGGGCAGGAATATGACAATTAATGTATGAGATATCTTTTGCATATCTAACCAGATTACATATAAAAAGCAATTATTCCAGTCTAGTGTATTACAATTTCTATAGTTCTAGGTATTTCTTCCTTTTTCTTCTTTAGGCTTGCTCTATTTCATTCATGGACCAATGATGACCAGGGTCAAATTTAGTTTAGATAATAACCAATTTTGGTATTACTAGCCCAATGTGGCACAACCCATTGCCCAATAGACCCAAAAAATAATGGAGACACGTCCAGGATATATCCAGAATATGTCGATGTTGTATCAGATACCAATTTCTAGAAAAAAATATTATAAATAAATATATTCTTACAAGAAATATCTGCATGTATTAGGCTGTACCTGAGACATATTGACATACTATTCATGTCATATAGAGTGCCAGACCCACAAAAGTATTTGAGATATGTCCAGGATGTGTCCATGGTACCATCGTTGTAGCAGATACCAATTTTACAGAAACATATTCATCATTGCATTACCATTTCATGAAGAAAGCCTACCACCCATGCAAGATTATCTAATTAAACTAGATAGTCTGCAAGTGCATCTAAGATTTCTTTGTGTCTGTGTATATGTGTTGTTTGGCTCCATGTATTTTCTTTACCATGCTAGTCCAATGTTTAAGGATCTCTCTAGCTCACTGGATTAGGAAATCTTTTAAAATAACTAATATGATAAAATTTGAAGACAACAATAGGAGGGGAAAAAAGAAACCTATCTATCTATCTAACATGCATTGAAATTTAAGCGAAAAGTCTTAGACATTAATATATCAATAGTTTTGCTTGTTTTGACACTAAATTCATAATGTTTTGCACCCACCACTGTGCAACATCTTAGTGAATCAAAGGTAGATTTATGCTGAATCACAAACAACAAAAAGAAAATTGACAGAACTATAGGCAAAGCTGAGACAAACTGCAAGCAACAGAAAGAAAGTTCTTGCCAAGCATTCAATTTAAAATGATGATAGACACACCATATCCTTCCATAGATATAATTTGAAGATCACCACCAAAATATCGAGCATAAAGACGACTGATTGGAAGTCCATAACCATATCCAGCCATAGTTATCCCATCATTTAGTCCACCATAATATTCATCATCCAGTGGGTTTTTAGCAGTACTATAAAGATAGGTAAAAATCTTTGGAAGGCCACTTCTTGGAATACCACCCCCTTCGTCTGAGATCTGTGAAACAAAATCATTGATCAGAATCCAAGACTCATAAGCATGACTGCATAATTTTCACACAGTCACCTGCTATATACTGCACAAACTTGATGAGTATGTTTTATGTAAAGAAGACAGGAAGCTGGTGTGAAGTAGCAAATAGATATTTCATGTGGCAAGATGTAGCTGCAAGAATGGATGTGTTTTAAGTGAAGTATGGATATTGTAAAAATAAGTAGCGTTAGAATATGGATTGTTGATTGACAGACAGGTCAGAATCAAGAACATATAAAGTAAACCTTAAAACCAACATGAATTGTACAATCACTTTAAAATATCTATCATTACTTGGAAAAACAAACGGGCTCAAAAGGGTTAAGTACCTATTCTTGGGAGTCGACACAACATACAAGATGGTGAACAAGATTTTTGTAGATCTTTTGTATGCTCAAGAAATAGTATCCATTTACATGCCTTCTAATGCACAAAGTGCTAAATAAAGAACATCAGGGGATCAATTCTCAAGAATATCTTTCCGACCAAACATGAATGTTGAAGACAAAATATTAGTGAAGGCTGCTTTGGTCACGAAACCAATCAAAAATCCGAAGTATGTGAAGGTGTGGTACTTACTTGTCTATGTACCGTATATTATGAGAAAAGGACAATAGAAGTATAGGTTAACTATGGTACAAACTGGAAAAAAGAACTAATTAAAGTTAGTTTGCAATTGAGCTTTTTCATGCATTAAATTTGCAAAGATATAGAGTTCTAACCCAACAAACAACATGAAAAAAGAAAGGTGCAAGTGTGAAGGTATGTTACTTAAAATAAGGCAAAACAACTTCAAGTTTGAATAAATCTGCACATCTAGAGTTGTACCAACAATCTTGTGATAATTAAGCTTGATTAAGTAGCTAGACAAGAATAGCAGGCAAGGTATGCCATCTCGGTACCGGGCTCCGTATCGATGCACCCTATTACTATGTCGGTACAAGGCCGATTCGGTGTACCGAGTGTTAATACATCTCTCGTACCACATACCGGTACCAAACTAGTATGGTATGCATTGTACCATCCTATTTGGTATGGTATGGCATATCTTGATAGCAGATACAAGCAATTATTAGAGGCATACCTTTATCGTGACATCTTCTATTCCATCAGCAACTATAATTCTTATAGGAGGGACATCTTTATCGGAATCCATAAATCGTTCTTGAACTGCACGTAATGAGTTCTTGACCAACTCAAACACCATGAGGTGCAAATGTGATGGAACATATCTGCATTTTAAGTGGAACATAAGTAGAAATCCAAATTAATTAATGCATTTCATGCTTGTAAATTATCATATGGTGCAGAAAATTCATTAGGAAAAATCAACTTGGGCATTTTACAAGTATAATGGTCGAAACTTGAAAGTTGACCGTGTTCTTCATGCATAGATATAGACTTCATTCAGAAATTATTCTTTGACATGATTAAACATCTGTTTGCCGCTGTAAAGAACAATGAAAATTGATGCATGTGAAGAGATATACAGTTTCTACATTTTTTTTTCCACTCTTAAATGACCTAAACGTGGATGGGTAATGTTGGAAGGATCTCTTATCAATTCCAAACTCATATAATCCAAATATCTGGCACAGCAAATTTATCAAGAGTGGAAAGCACAGCACATTCCAAAACTTATATGACTGGAACTGTACAGTGACTTTGTGAGCATGCTAGCATAGCTTTCAAAGAGATAACAATAGGTAAGAACATAACAATTATGTTTATTTCATAAAAATGCAAACAATACTTACGGAAAGGTGAAAGTAGGATCTCCATAAATATTAACTTCAGGAGCACTCCCATATTCACGTAAACACATTCTGCGGGCATCCTCAATAGCTGCTTGGGCCACCAGCATCGGAGAAATTCTTGTGTTTATTAGACCAATACAGCCAGGTGCTGGGTCAGGATCATGTAAAGCCACATGCTGCCCTGAACTTTCACAAAGAACAAGGTTTTCTTAGCACAATACTAAAAATATATTTCTTATTGATGTTTATCACGCATGTCCTCTAATTTGAGGTGGACTAGAATACAATCGACCAGATCTCAACTCAGATCTGGTCAGGCCCTGATTGAATGATAGGGTCCCACATCAATGATTTGGGCCATTGAATGAGATCTACTACCTATAAACCGTCTACACATTGAAAATCATGTGATTTGAAGACCCCTAACCAACACAATAAATGGTCAAAAAATAAGTATTGTTTCGAGTTGTTGAAACTATCAAATTTTTAACCCTTTTATGCATAGGATAGGAGTCACCAAATCACATGATTATAGTTTAAAGATAGTAGATCACATCCAAAGTCTCAAATCATCAATGTGGTAACACCATCATCCAATCAAGACCTAATCAGATCTGAGGTAAAATCAGGTCAATCAGACTCTAGTCCACCTGCCCTTAATTTCTTCTAAGATTTCGCTACACTGAGGACTAGTCAACAAGGGTGCAGTAAAATACCAAATGCCTACACTTACAAAGTAATGGGAAGCAAAATTGTACTAACCTATAAGCATACGGATACCAATTCTCGACATGTAAAAACGGTTAAGAAATTCATGGATTTCTTCTAGATCTGTTGGCACAACCTTGGGGTTCAAATCTTTCTTCAGCTGTTGTACACCTAGAGCCATTTCTGGTACTACATTATTATGTCTCACTTTGATCATCTTGATCATTTCGGTGAAAGCCACCTCGTCACTTGTGTCCTTGATTTCTGGAAAAGATCGAAGATCACGAAAAGAATCCAGATACCAATCTCTCACCTTTAAAAGGTCAAGAGATCAATTAGTTTTAAGCATGACACTTTCAATATAGAATCCCATATTTTTGAAAAAAAAATGTAGCACCATATTCAACATATTATCCAATAGCTGGAAGGCCATAATGATTACTGAAATTAAGAAAAAATAATTCTGCAGCAATGAATTGAACAACTTATCAAAATCTATGAGGATTCCTAGAGCAACAGAGAAAGCAACATGATACAAGGCACTATGAGAAATACATTCATTTCACAAATTCAACACTAGATATAGTAGCAATCAAAACATGCCCACAAAGTAGTGCTTTTTTCAGTTTCACTCTGCACAAATACCTTGCTGTAAGAGAGGCTAGACGATACAGCTCCTATCAAATGTGATGAACTTAAAGCATTATTTGATGCATCAATAACCAGACTATAACTGCAGCATTGATTCCAAAAGCCACGAGACAACAGATACTAAGAAGTGCACATTTTCTATCAAATCCGAATTGGACTACTGAAATAACCCATATCTGACAGTACCATTGAGATCCAAAGCACACAGAAGAAAGTAAAACTGAAAATAATCGAATACTAGCACTTTAACAGTCTATATCGAGTCTATCAATGAGCACAGAATGCTCTAAAATTATCAAACCTTGACAGACAAGCAATTCAGCTTTGCAGAGTTAACATAAATCAGCAAAAAAAACCATGCGAACATAAATGCTGAGATTTCTTCCAGGAACAAACAAAGCACAGAAAGAATACTCTATGAAGTAGATTAAATCCATATAAATTCTTACGGCTCTTCACCAACCGTAAAGCATCTATAGCCCCAAAAAACTTCCGAAAACTAGAATAATCAAACAATACTTTATGAATCAAAATCATCCGCAAAACCAAAGGCAAATTTGGAAATCACAAATGGAAAGATCAAAACTTGCATGAAAAAATCCACACAACAACGCTGCAAAAACAAGAAATCATTCCGAATTCAACACAGAAAAAGAAAATACGAAACAACCTGCACATATTACTCCAAAAATCAAAATACGTCACCAAAATCCACGCTTTCATCGAACACCGACATCTTCAAACACTTTTAACACCAAAATCTTCCCCCAAAAAAATGCACTCAAAAACACCAAAAAAGATCCACCGAGATGAAACATATCACACACCTTCAAGACGGCTGTCTTCTCGGACAACCCAAAGGGCAGACTCTCCAACTCAAAGGCCCTCCTCGCGATCCTTATCGGGAGTTCCTTGTGGAGGAATTGGGCCGAGATGAGGAAATTCTTCTCCGTCGGCCGGGCACCGAACTCCATCATATACCTCAAACTCACTCCCGTCCGCTTCATCGCCCCCCATCTCTGCACTTCCTCCGCGAACGCCTTCAACGACGACTCTGCCCCCTTCCTCACCGCCATGGTGATCTTCCCTCTTACGAAGAAGAAGAAAGAAACGAAGAAAACTATAAGGAGAGACTTCGCGATGGAGGAGACGAAGAAGACATCGAGAGTTCTCTCAGAGCAAGGGGAAGAGAAAGCAAGCAACACGAGAGAGAAAATGCGAAACCGAGAGAGAAGATGGAAGGCGGTAAGAATAACGATCACGAGAGAAGCGCGGAAGAGACAGCGAGGGAGATGTATTTTTTTTTTTTTTGATAATCTAGCTTCTTTAATAATATGTTTTATTTTTTTAGTATTTTTAATCTCCCTTATAACGGACTTTAAACGGAGTTAGGTCTTATTGCCGGGGGGATTTCAATGTGATTGCGGAGTGGTTACGAAATGAATTGGAATGGAAGAGGCTGAGAAGCGGAAGTCCATCTGGATAATTTTGATAGCTTAATTTGGTTTCTCTCAATTTTTTTTTTTTTTTCCTCTCCATCATAACGGACGTTTACTGGAGTTGTATTTGATAACCAAAAGGTAAAATTAAGGGGTACGTCCGTAGGGCTAAAAATGGATTCGGATGGCCTAAGATCCATCAGGTCGGGTCGGCTTCAAATTAAACTTTAGATTTAGTCCAAAACTATTTAGGTCGAACTCGAGCCAAAATATAAAATTCATTTTATTTTTGGACTGGGCTCGAATCTATCTTTGGCTTGACCCAAGTCCGACTCGAGCTCAAACCCGATTAAAACCCACCATCTAGGGGTTTGGGCCTAGTTGAAACCCCACACCCCTGCCCCCCTTTGCGTATGAAACCCACCCAACGCCCACTACCCCCCCCAATCCTCTCCGTCTCTCCGCCTTGCATCCCCCATCCCTTGGTCGCCCCTCCCACCCACGCCCCCGCAAGCGGCCACCATCTCTCCCGCCCCACACACACCACACAACCCCCCCCTCTCGCCTCCCCGGTCCTCTTCGCCTCCTTCCTGGCGCAGGGAGCCATCCTACCCCCCCCATCAACCCTCTCGCCCACACCCCATAGGCAACCGTCCCCCATGCCCTGCACAACCCCCCACCCCCTCCTGCCCCTCGATCCTCTCCGCCTCTCGTCTCCACACCCCCCCCCCCCCCGATGGCGCAGGCGGCCCTCCCCCCATGCTCCCTCAGGCGACACCCCCGCCTCCGCACCCCATCGCCCCCCCTACAACCAACACTCTCCCCTTTCGGCGCAGGTGGCCATCCCCCCCACCTGCTGTTGGCCCTCCCGCCCACGCCCTTGCAAGTGGCCGTCCCCCACGCCCCGAACACACTCCCACCCCGTCATGCCCTTAGTCCTCTCCGCCTCTGCCCTCTCCCCTTCTCGTTGGCACAGACATCCCTGCCCCCAAGCGACACCTCCCCCTGCTCCCTCCACATGGCTCCCCCATGCCCCCGCAGGCGACACCCCCCCTCCCCCTTGTTGCACCCTGTGGGGAAGGAAGGGCCGGCCCAATCGAGCTTCGAGCCGAAATGGGGCCCGAGTTTGGATCGGGCTTGGGCCTGAATTTTTTAGAAAATTTTGGATCTAAGTTCGAAAAAAAAATTTGGACCAGGCTTGGGTAGGAGTAAAATCCGATCCGATCCGGCCCACTTCTAGCCCTATCCATTAGGCATGCCAAATGATGGGGTCCATCATATAGTGCGACGACACGTGGGAAAGGAAGGAAGGAGGTGTCTGCCTGCCCCATAGGAGTCGTTTGGTTCAAGAAAATAATATTTCTTCACAAAAAATTATTTAAGATGATTTTGATCGCTTATATTTGATTGGGCATAAAAAAATTAGATAAAATACCTATTACATCTTTAAAAGATGTGGGATCATATTTTTTTATTTTTAAATTTTATATAAATAATAATATTATATTTATATTAATATAAATATAATATTAATATAATTAGATCATAATAATTTATTATATTAATATAATATTAATATTTTAATATTATAAATATAAATATTAATATAATATTAATATAGCATTATATTAATATAAATATTAATTTAAGAATAATATTACTTTATTATAAATATCATATTATTTATATTAATATTAATATAATATTATATTAATGTTTATAAAGATAATATTTAATAATATTTTAAAATTTTTCTATATTTTATGATCATATATTTGTATAAGGATATTTTTGTAAATAAAAAATGATCATTAATTTATATTTTATGAAAAGTTCCAAAATTTATTTTTTTCATGAATTTTTATTTTTTCTAAAATATAAAAATATTTTTTCATATAATTTTTTAATTTTTTCAAATTTTAAAATTCTAATCGAATGAGAAGGTTCTATTTTATTTTTAAAAATTACTATTTTTCTCTTCCACTTCCGTGAATCAAATGAGTCTAAGAGGGAAAGATCATAGGATCGGTTGTTGCAGATGGAGGATGGGCTTGTCGATTGCGTTGAAATTGTCGGTTCCGAGCATGTTTTGTCATATATAACGCAAGTTCCTTGTCAAAGATGTTCAGCCGTATTTACCCAAAAAAAAAAAAGAAATGTTCAACCATATTCCGTCACCAATATGTTGGAAAAAAGAAAATAAAAAAATGTCGTATGTATCAAATTAAGATAACCTTCTCGGAGTTCTTTGTGATAAAATCAAGTTTAGAAACTTTTTAAAATATTGATTTTGAAATTTTCTATCCCAGATATTCATTGCGCATGGATGTCAAAAATTTTTATGGTATGATCCAGATCTTCTGGTTGGGATTTAATTGTGATGACAGTTTTCATATAATTGCTTAATAATAATAATAATAAGGTCATTCAAGCTTTCTGTGGCATGTATTGAATGTGCCAAATTCTAGAATGAGAACCATACACATACATACATACATTTAATGGCATGCATTAAATGTGACAAAAATCTAGGATAGCTCGGTAGATGCACTAATACTTTTAATTAATGCACTTTTGTTTCCACCCTATGCAATAAAAGGTAAATTATGCAAATATATTGACTACGAAAGTCCGTAAAAAGTGGGGAGAGAGAAGACAAACATGGTCAAAAATTTAGAGGAAGAAGGAATTTTGAAGGTATAACTTTGCTAAGTTAATTTCTAATATTTGGCTGGATGCGGAAGTCAAAATATTGGTTGCCTGCTAATGTCCTCCCAATCATAGCACAATACAATTCTCATGACAAGGTTTGGTTGGATGTAAATTCCTCGTCATCATTACTTGCACATCCATATCAATTTAGTGAATTCAGAATTTCACACATTAGAAGCGATTTTTATGGTGTTTTCAGTATGCCTCACGAGGCAAATGAATTGGTCAAGTTGTTGGCTATTATTAAAGACTTAGACATCAGGCGAAGTGACTTCCATTTGGCCTGACAATCAAACTAGACGCTCAGAGAGGCCAAGCTTTCCTTAAATCCTTTTATATATTGTACATCATACCATACGTTCAATCACTCATTTGCCTAAATTATATGGATATTTTAAGCACCAAAGGGTGTTAAGATCTTTTTCTTTATATTTTTTTATGCCTTAGTGGATAAATTGTTGGATCTCCTATCTTCAAGCAGCTTTATTTTGCTTGTTACCTATTTACAAATTTGTTAGATCTATAACATCCAAATCAAATTCCATAAGGTACATACTTGATATGATGCCAAAATCTTTAACTTTCAGAAACTCCCTGAATAATAGAAAACAATACCGATAAGCTATTAGTTTACTCCCTTCAACCAGACCAGGTTTTCTAGCATGCCTCTCATATAGGACTAAAGGAGGTATTTATAGATCTAAACTATCATACCAAGAGGTACTCTCTTCATAGAATTCAAGAATCCAAGATAATAAATTGAGGTTCATGGATTCCAAAAGACAAGATCTCAAGATATATGGTCTTTCCACCACCTACACAAGGATAGTAACTTGCCGTAATTTCGTGTAATGTATTTATGCCAACCTGTGCACTAGATTCAAATCACACCCCCAAACACAGGGCCTTTTCATTTCCCAAAACAATAAAGATTTGGTCTTTTCATGTTCCAAACAATAAAGGCTTGGATTTTCATTTTCTTAAAATGTAAGGGATGTTTGGGTGAAGGTAATAAGATCACTGTATTTAGTTGCATCCCAGTGATTCTACGTAGCAGTGATTCTAAATCACCCACACTTCTGAAATAACCATCCAACCCTATAATGGAGATTCCATCTTTAAAGCTAGGTAATCCAAAGGGGTAATATTGAGATTAAATTTTGGGATAATCTTGTCCCTTGATCCAGTGATTGAGTATTGGCCAAATTCCCGTATGCTAGATATGAGAGACTTCAAGAGAATGTGATCCAAGAAAGAGCATCCACAGAAAAGTACCGCCCAAAAGGGATTTGCTTTGTTATCTTGTTTCCTTCCTTGATATTTTTTTTTTGCCATCATGATTTCTTGATTTTGCAAGACATTAATTTCTTTATTTCTTGATTGCTTAATATTTTGATCTTTTGATTTCTTATCTCTGGTTGAGCCCATCATATTTTTCCCGAACATTGATATATGTTACAGAATCATATGCAACAATATCCATGCAAAAAATTATATTTTTTATCTATATATATATATATATATATATATATATATATATATATATATATATATATATATATATATATATATATATATATATATATATATATATTTGTGCATGCGCATGTGTGTGTCTGAGATGCATTTTTTTTTTGGTATAGAATCTGAGATGCTTTTTTTGTATAGAATCGAGATGCATAGATTTTTTTTTATAGATATATTATATAAATCTATATATTTTTTGAGATATTTGGACATAATTCTTTGAGCATAAATTTCATAAACCTATGTCCACCCACTGTATGTTGGTATATGGAGCATTAGAGAATAGCTTTATGAAGAAGGAAGAGTAATGGTGCCATAGTTCGATTCATACGATAGAGAATAGATTTATGAAGAAGGAAGAGTAATGGTGCCATAGTTCAATTCATGCACATGTCATGCCTTCTTTCTTATGGACTACAAGATAATTCATTGCTACTATCTTATTTACATTATTGCTTGTATATAAGGTTCATTTTATGGTAAAAGCTAGGTGGCATCTCGTCTCCTTTATTATCATCATATCTATCTATATATCTATGTATGTGCATGTTTTTGTGTGTGTGTGGGCGCTTGTTGTTGCCTTATAATTTGCTGAAAATCATGAGTGTATTAACAATGAAGAACTATATTCCTAAAAAACGAGCTCTCTTATGGGTCGAATAATTGATGAAAGGTAGAAATTGCAATAGAGATTTTGAAGTTGGTTGTCCTAGTAGCTCTAAATTTATATCCAAAATGAAATATTATCATAATAAGAGCATATTGCCAATGGTTAATGCTTCATGGGTTTAACTATGATTTATTTTATCCAAAATTGATGTCAAGGAGAGTATTTTTTGATCAATCCATTCCCACCCCATGTGCCTTGGGCTTGCTTTTCCTTTTTATCAATTAGGGTAGTGTTGAAAAACTTGATATTGAGATCAAGAGAGATGCTGTCATTTGCATTTCATTATATTTAAAATATATCATATCCAAAACCAAAACATAGTTTAAGTTTCTAGAGATGGTGACCACTTAAAGTAGAGTCTACAACAAAATAGTAGCGCTACTATAAGATCAACATGCTTGTTTGTATTTTTAATTTATGAGAATTGAGAATACCTAAAAGAACTCCTCCTAGCATATATTAAGGATATTTTTAGTATTATATAACTAGTGATCTTGGATTTCCATAGCATACTAAACAAATTACTCATGGATACTCGAGGATTTTTAATCACTGGACTATAACATACTATTTGATTTTGATGATTATAAAATATTGAGAAATTATGATATTAATTATTTATTTAAAGAGTGGATGTAAGATTTCTAAAATGTTCAAAATGAAGAAATCATCCTTAAAAGAAATTCTCTTAAGATGCTAAGCTAAAGCACTTCAAAGAATGTTTTTGTAGGAAGCTGACCCTTGTGATAACTTTTGAAGACATTTGGATATACTTGGGAAGCTTTTGAACCAAGAAACATCAAATTTGGATGTGAATTAAGTGAGAAAAGCAGAATGGAGGAAGTTAAATCGATCCATGACTTCAAAGAGTGGCTGTGGCATATTCTATGAGTCAACTCTCTCAGTGAAATAGAGAGTAGAATTTTGGCACCTGCAGGCAAGTCAACTCATTGACCTAGATGAGTCAACTCATGGATTGGATGAGTCCGCCCATGAGGTCTATATGTTGTTGCCTAAACTTTTGATGGCCATAACAGAATGCATAGGAAAAGTTGCAGAAATATCCAAAAGTGGTTCAAACAGCTAGATTCCATCCACAATGTCCAAAAATAGCTACTTTTCAATTCAATCAACTTTAAAAGGTTAGGGAATCATTTGAAAATAAAGAGGAACAAATTGAAAAGAAATATTCATCATTTTTGAGAGAGTTTATTGAATATCTTTGGAAAGAAGAAAAAGAAAGGGATTTTGTGCATAGATTTCAGCAAGCATTCAAGAGAAATTTTTTTTATCATCCACATCATCCTTCAGAAAGAGAAGTTGAGCTTCATTTGAGCAACTCTTCATCGACTTTCTCCAAGCTTTAAAGGAGTTTTTATTTTTTATTTTTATTTATGTTGAAGATTATTATCTCGTATCTTATTTTCTTTTCAAGTTTCTTGGGAAGAAGAAATTTGGGGCGAAGGCTCACCTAAGCCTTGAATTGGATATTATAGATTTTGATTTGTGAGCTCAAAAAATCAACTGAATTGATTGTGAATCTAAAAAATAATTGGTATAGGTTTTAGTTGATGAGTCTGAAAAACTAACTGGGTTTATTTGTGATCCTGGCTAATACAAATGCACTGTAATGAAGAGATTATAGTAAAAATTTCTAAGTGAAGCTTAAGGAGTGGACGTAGGTTCTTAAAGTACTCTGAATCAGTATAAAATCCTTATATTTGTCTCTACTTACTTTACATTCTTGTTTAGCTTTCATTCATTTATTTCTACTGCTATACATTGCATTTACTATACATTCACATCATCTAACTTAGTTTTATTTTCAAAAATCTACACATAGTTATTTGAATATTTGAAAACTTAATTCATCCCTCCTCTTGGGTTACTAATCCTTCTGGGTAACACATACTAAATATGGTGACCTTAGATCATTAGGAATCAGTTATCCCAAGATGAGGGTCACTAATGATCTTAGGTCACCATGGTGATCCCATTTAGGTCACCAATTGGTTCTTAGGATTCATTTGATTGGGGTATATTAGATTCTAAAATAATATGATGATTCCTAAAAATTATTTATTTAAAAAATAATTATGAAGAAAAATAATTTTATCAATATAGAAAATAGCATTGAAAAAATATAATTATGTTTGGTTAGAGGTAATCACTATAAGAAAAATAGCTTTAGATAAAAATAGAGAAGCAACAGTTAATAAAAATCAATGTGAAAGTCCTTCCATGACAATAATATTTTAACCATTGAGTTAAATCTAATTTTAGATAGTAATTTTAGAGTAGCGATGTTAAACTGTTGTCTTAGAGTACATATATGATGGCTATGTAACGATTTTCAAATATTGATACACAAAAGTTTATATTTTGGTAGTATTTTTTGCCACGGTTGCCTATATTTTTTCTATATATAACATCTAGTTATAATCATTGCCTATAATTAACTTTTTACAAAAACTAAAATAACCATCTTATAAAAGTATATTTTAGATAGCAGTTTTATGGTCATAGCCTAAAATAATACTTTTGGACTATAATTTATACAACCATTGTTTTTAGTCATGGACTATAGCAGTGATTATGTATGTTCTATAAAGTGATTCTTTGTAGTAGTAGGATATATAACTTGTCATGCCTCCAACCCCAAAAATATAATTTGAGGGCCTGACAGCCGCCACATACCAATAGCATTGATCGTACAGGCATACAAGATGTTCCACCTATCAATGAATTCAATATAACCTAAAGATTATACAAGTCATATATAGAAGACAATAAATATCATAGTAACTAAACTATTAATGCAAAAGATCACATATGTTGCCAGCACCACCATAAGTAATACCATAGGATTCATCTTCTAAATTTTTACAATTCAAAACTTCTAGTGTTTATGTTATTTATACATCAACTAGAAAAAATTAAAATATACATATGCCAATCGAACAAGTTCATCTATCTATAAAATTAGCCTTGCCTCTAATATCCTCCAAAATGTCGATAATAGACTAGCCACCGATTCCTGGATCTGAAAAATAATATGTGAAGATTATGAGCTTTACAACTTAATAAATAAGTACACTTTATAAAACTGATTCAAGTCATATTAATAATGCAACTCAATTAGATTTTACAAGATATGATATATATGCATATCTAGTATCATAGTCATACAATCATATTAGATGTATGCCCTAGAAACCAGATTAGTATGATACATTATATTAATTTTAGGACATATTTTTGTACTTGATTTAATAAAATTAATAAAATAAATATTTTTCTTATCCATTCATATGTAATGTATTTGTGAATCATCCAAAGAGTTAATAGACAATGATGCATATTCTTAAGAGTTGAAAATTTGAGATATATGTCATTATACATTAACTTCTGAATTGCTTCTGATCATTGGATCAGTATAGAGATGGTGATTGATTCATCAAGATCGGTGTACAGATCGCTTTCTTTTTAAATAGACGAATCTCAAGTCTACAATGTAGAGACATTGAAGTAAGATTGTAAGTAGTTGTTAGAGAATAATGGTATTAAGCATGACCAAGAACAAGAAGTCACTTGGATGTCTACTCTCTCATTAGTGATTATCTCGATTCAGTAGTTTTGTGAGTAGTTCTTTGACATACGGTACCTTGACTGCTCACAATGAGGTTACTATAATTTGATAATATATAAATATGATTCCTAACCATTTGGCATCTTGTGATGTTCATTAACTATAGTAGGTTCACTGTAGGAGTAGGATGTATATTTATAGAGGATCTATTGGCTTTAGTAGTTAAGGAATAGTCCTATGCGACCTAAGAGGATGAGTCCTTAAGTCTGTGGCCATGATAATGAAAGAAGTTTCCATGGGATTCATGATTGGATCCAAACTAATTAAGTCTAGTATATGATAGATGTTTAGGATTTGATGAGCTTTCATAATCTGCATCCTGTTAAGAATCTTAGTAAAAGAATTCAATCACATGATAACTACACCTAGGGGTTCAAATTTTTCTATTCTATTGGATTGCTACTACATGTTGCTAGGCATCATTGGGGGATTTGATAACTCACTAGCATTGTTTTTAGCTCAATGATCCTTATTGGATTGAATCAAAATCATTCCAGTCCATCGAAAGAAGTTTCGATGATATTATTCTAAAGATCATGGTATATCTCACTATTAGATAGAATAGAATCTGAGGGGTCACACAAAAGAAGCTCGACCTGATCAATAGCTTGGATCATAATCAAATTATCAATTGGATAGATGATTTGGATCAATTTGTAAAAGTTACAAATTTAGTAACTGCTAATTATTAGCATAAAAGACTTAATTGCAAGTGTTACGATACAATTTGGCCATAATTAAATTATGGATCAAATTCTAATTAATTTAAATTAGATTTAATTTAATTAGACTTAACTTAATTTAAGGCTAATTGGGTTTAATTATTCAAGTTGGACTTGGATTTCAATCCTAATTAGATTAGGATAGACAGCCTTTTGAAACCAAATTGAAATAGGTTGTCTAAGCCCATGTTGACTGGGTTTCTCTCTTTATTTGGCCGACTATGTGGAGAGAGGGGTGCTAAAATTGTCACCTCTTCTCTTCGAGTGCGTGAAGAGGTGAGGAGGTGCAAGTTGGCACCAAATATTAAGTCCTAGGTCTTAATATTTCTTTTTAGATTGGGTGTTGGGAGTTGGTTTTGTGTCGGCAAAAAATATTAAGTCCTAGATCTTTCACTATTGTAGGGGTGTGGGTTTCCTATTGGTGTTGATTGTTCTTGGCTAGTTATAGTGATTCCATTGCATCAGAAAGATGCAACTATCCTATTAACATAAGATGTTGCTAGATAATGATAGGGTTAGGCCCAATAACCGGGCATGGTGAGGGACATAATGATGGCTTTACCTATGCATTGAATGGTGGGTCTGACTTAACTAAGAATTAGGCCAATAATTGGGCACGGTGAGGCTTCATGACTTAGACACCAATCACTGCAACATGCTTGAGAAGCATTGGACAATAGTTGTCTACTCATTCATATAGCATGTCATCAATATCTATCAAGTAAGGTGCATGCATATCGATGGAACTATAGTACCCACTAAAAACCTTAGTTGCATAGGGGTTTTTGCATTTCCATAAGAAAGTGTAAGAGATCTGTGAGAATAGTGGGAGTCTAATTTATTTCTTAAAGCCCCTAGAATAAATTTTAAAATTTGAGTTCCATTATCTAACTTGAATCTCTATTCTCATAGTTAACCATGTCAATCTCTAACCCATCATCCGCATTCTAGGGTCCAATCGACTAATTAGCCTTAACTACAAAGACTAGTTCAGAAATCTCAAGATTATCTTGAGTTCAGAGAAGTTGGGCTATGTGCTCGACCAAAGACCCCCCCCCCCCATTTTACTTGACCATCCAAGTACTCATCAAATGGCAGCATAGGAGAAATGGATGGAGGAAGACAACAAGGTTAAGTGTTACATACTAGCTTCCATGTCAAATGAGTTCCAAAAACAGCATGAGGATATGCCTACTGCTGAGCCATCATTACTTACCTGCAAGAGTTGTATGGTTAGCATAGCCACATTGCATATTTTGAAGTCTCTAAAAGACTCTTTAAAACTAAAATATGCAAAGGATAGTCAATTCACAATCATTGTTTGACAATGATCAAGGACATTAAATAGCTTGAGAAGCTGGGTATTCCTATTTATAGGAAACCACAAGTGGATTGATCCTCCAGTCTCTTATCGGTTCATTTGCTCAGTTCATTATGAACTATAATATAAACAAAATGAACTACACTTTATCTGAGTTACTGAATATGTTGGTAAGTAATGAAGGGACTTTGAAGAGTTCGAGGGGCACTATTCTTATTGTGGAGTAGGTATCTTCCTTCAAAAGAAATTTTACTTAGAAAAAGAAAAAGTCTGTGAAGAAGCAAAAAAAAGGAGAACAAGCCAAAGAAGAAGGATACTCCAAAGAAGGCTGCTGCTGGTAAGAAAAAGTGTTTCCATTATAATATTGATGGCCATTGGAAGAAAAACTATCCACTGTACCTGGATAGCCTGAAGAAACAAAAGATGGATACACCTTCGAAAGGTAAGTCCAATATGCTCGTTATTGAATCTAACCTTATGGTTTTCTCTACTTCTAGTTGGGTATTAGACTCTAGTTCGAGTGCTCACATATGTACTTCTAGGTAGGGTCTGGTAGAAAGTAGAGGGCTAAGCAAAACAGATATGATCCTACACATCGATAATAGAGCAAGGATTGCTATAGTAGCCATTGGAACATACCCTCTATAATTATCGTTAGAATTTAGATTGATTCTTAAAGATTGTTACTATGCACCTATAGCTAGCAGAAATTTAATTTCTATGTTTGTGCTAGCATAGGATGGATTTGAATTTAATTTCAATAAAGACTTTTGTTCTATTTATTTGAAAAATAAATTGATTACATGAGCTCTTTTAATTGATATTTTTTATCATTTGCATGCCGATGCATCTATAAACATTAACAAGTAATTAGTGAAAGCCATAGGACACAAAAGACCTAGAGATTATCTGAACTATAAGTATATGTGGCATCTTAGACTTGGTCACATTGGAGAGGATATGATTAACAATTTGGAGAAGGATGGGATCTTTGACTCAATGAGTTCTGAGTCGTACCTAGTTTGTGAATTCTACCTTCAAGAAAAAATAGCTAAGCTTCCCTTTGTAGGACATGGAAAAAGGGCCATTGAATTACTTACTCTAATATACACTGATGTATATGAGCCATTTGATGTGCAGGCCATGGGTAGTTATTAGCACTTTATCATCTTTATCAATGATTATTCATGGTATGGATATGTATTTCTTATGAGACATAAGTCTGAAGTCTTTAAAAAATTCACGAAATTTAGATATGAAGTAAAAAAATAAATAGAAAAAAGATGGAGAGTATATCAAGGACAGCAACATAATCTCACAGTGGACTCCTCCTGATATGCCTCCATTCAATGGGATATCAAAAAACAGAAATAGGATTCTATTGGATATAGTCTGATCCATGATGAGCTTCATTAACCTACCTATATTTCTTTAAGGACATGCCTTATAAACCTCCATTTATATTTTAAGTTGGGTTCTCTCTAAATCCGTTCCTACCATTCCATACAAGATATGGCATGGTAAGAAATCAAATCTTGGCCATCTCAAGATTTGGGGATGTTCAGTCTATGTTAAAAGACTAATGGAGGACAAGTTAGAGTCCAAATCTATAAAAACTCATTTTATAATGTATCCTAAAGAATCAATAGGATATTACTTTTACTTTTCAGAAGATCAGAATATAATTATGAGCCAACATGCCATGTTTACTATTATAGAAAAAAATATGACAGTAGTTTACAACCGCTGTCGTAGTCCAAAAAATTACTGCTATAGCCAACGATAGTGGTTAGTTAACCATTGCCATTGTAGTCATCATGATAGGCCTATGATAGCAGTTATTGCAGTGGTTATCGTAACCATTGCCATAGATAGTCAATAGCAGTAGTTACTAAGGCAGCAGTTGGCATGCTTACGGTAGTGATTTCATAAATATTGCCATAGATTTTGAATAATAAAAAAGTATAAATTTTTTAATTTTTATTTTTTTATTTGATAAATATAGTTCAATATATAATATAAGAAAATATTATAAATATAAGAATATTTCTAAAATACTCAACTTTTATTACTGAATAAATTTTATTATAATATTTTTTAAAAAAATATATTAAAAATTTGCTAAATCTACATCTAAGTCATCGTCACTAGGAGGAGATGGATCACGAGCTGGAAGAGCTGGAGCTGGAGCTGGAGAGACTGAAGCTGAAATGCCGACCAACATATCCTCAAGGCCCATAAAGTTAGCTTCAAAATGCATGCTGAGTCTCATCAGCATAGCGATCATGACATCCTATAGCTGAGCAGCCTGCTCCCTGGCCTAAGCATCCTGCTCTCTAGCCTGTGCTGCCTACGCTAATGTCTCATCAAGCTGCTTCAGATTGATAACACCAGAAGCATGTGAAGAAATGCTCATCTCATATCAGTAGCTCGTTGGCGTATGTTCGGGCCTGCATTGGATCCTCCCAAAGTGCTCAGATCCCAAGACTTGAGATAGATGGTCATGAAGGCCAGAGGTATTCGAGCCCTCGCTTGCGAGCACGTCTAACTGCTTCTATAATTGCAAATTTAAATAAAATATCATAAGAAATATTATAATATTAATTATACTAATATCCTATTTGTTACTTATAAAAATTCTTTCGATCATGACGTTCAGCGACATGCTCTTCTTGTCCGTACGACTGGATCAAAAGATGGTACTATGGGTGGGCATCACTTCCTCTCTCGTCAGCTATAACAATGAATCAGTTTATTAAAAATATATAAAAAAAATATTAATTTAATTTATAAACTAAAATTCAAAATTTATTACCTCTCTATGTATACGACTGGCCATAGACTCATGATCGAGGATGTCCGTGTACTCCTGAGCTGCATGGTTCTTCCAATTTTGATGGAAGATAGCTTAAAAAATATTTAAATAAATAATAAATATTTAAAAAATATTTAAATATAATTTTAAGTATATTAAAAAATTTAAAAGTTAGAAATTAAATTTGAAACTCCTGGCTCCTCCAATGCCTAACCATCCCCTCCCATTGACTCAGGGGACACTCCTGAATCCAATGAACAAGCTCCTCTAGAGTGTCCTATCGATGCTTGAACCACTCTCTGTGGAGCTTGAGCTTGTAGTTCTGATACAACTTTCCAAGCTTCTTCAGTCGGACATCTCGTGCCTTCTCTAAAGAAAAATCCTGATTTTTCGATTTAGGTTCGTTCAGATTTGGTTGGATCAAGAGATATATTTCAAAATTTTTTTTCTTTGATCCAAATCAGATCTGGGATGTTTCAGATCTAATTCTTATTATTTTAATAATTAAAATAAAATTAAAAATAAATTAAATTAAATTTAATTTATCTTGATGTAGGATAATCCTATTACCTGTTGATGATCCTGTAAGCAACGGAAGGTTCTGGATCTAGCCACGCAAGTGCCTGACCTCTACCGATATCCACTCAAACTGGATCTGAAGATCCTCTTCTTCTCTATCATATCTCCAAAAATTAGATCTGAATCTGATTTAGAGGATCTTCAAAATTGCTTTCGAAGATCAGCAGTTGTCCTTTACAACAGTGCAGCCTTCTAGCTTTCTATTGCCTTTCTCTCACCTAGATTGCACCAACTAAGATTCCAAACTACTTTGGATGTGGAGAGGAGAGGGAGAAGATGGACTTGGCATGGAGGAGGAGGAGAGAAACAACCTTGGGGCATGGAGAATTTCTCATGTGTTTTTGAGTTGGGCGCAGGGTCTTATTTATAGACTATGCATGATCCAACTCCTCTTCTTCCCAACCAATCACAACCCTTTATGAAATTAGATCTAAATTTGATTGGTGGGAATAGAGTCCCTTGGATTCATCCTTAGATGGTGCCTAAGACCAGTCAAAGTTGGTTCTTAGAGGGAGTCTATTCGGAATCCAAAAAGGAGATGGAGTTCCTATCCAACAGGAACTCCTGGGCGCCTCCAGCTTTGGCGCACGCCACCCTTGGTGTGCGCCCTCCTCCTTGCCAGTTTTTGGTAAGGAGACAAGCCCCCACCAGCTCTCCAATAGATGCGTGACATGTGGACAGAAGTCAAAGAGTCAATGATCAACATTTGACCAATCAAAGGTCAACTTTTGACCAAAGTCAAAGGATGAGAAATGGTAGGTGACCAAAAATGGTAGGTATTATCTTATAAAATAAGACAACCCTTTTCTGACCTGGACAAGCTCCAGTCAGACCAAGTGAAGGCCTCTGATCGAGCACAAACTCCTTTGGCTCAGTCAGGACAACTATTTATGATAGTAAAAGAAGAACGTTAGGTTCAATCGAGTGCTAGCACGATTTTCTTGAACCTAATTGAATCTCATTCAGATCAATTGAACTGGATCAGTTCAATTGATGATCACCAGATTCAAACTCTTGTTTGTGTGACTCAGTTAGGTTCAGTTCTGTATGGTAATGAGATATGTCATGATTTCTATTATCGACATCATCGAAACTCCTTTTGATGGATCAAAACTCTTCTGATTCAAATAGCTAGAATGATCGATCATCTAAATCATTCTAATTGCTCCCAAAATCCACCAGTGACACCTAGCAGTATATGGTGGCAACCCATCAGAGCTGAATGCGAACCTCTTGGTGCAGCTACCTATGTGATTAAGTTTTTCTATCTTGAGCCCCGATCAGATTAGGGTTAAGGTGAACTCGTCAAACCCTAGTTTCTATCATATGATGCAATCATTCGATTCAAGTCCAATGTGAAAACCTAAATAGAAACTCTTTCTATTATTTCACTCTGCCATGGCCATGGGTTTCTGGACTTGATTCTCATGATTATCATAGGGCTGCTCCTCTACCACTAAGGTAGATAGATTCCATCTTGATGCAATCCAGTTCCTACAATGAACATGCTATAGCCAACATACACCTCAGGATTTCGAATGGCTAGGAGATCGAGTTATGGTGTAGTCAAACTATAACACGCTCAAGGTGAACTGCTGATGCATCTCAGATCAAAGAACCAGACACACCACTGCAGCATCGAGTCAGTCATTGACGAGAAGACAGACTTCCTAATGACTACTCGAGGTGGTCACGCTCAGTGCCCTCGTTATCTAACGAGTACCTATACTCTCACTCTGGTATCTCCACACTGTAGATTCAAGACTCATCTACTAAAGAAAAGCGATTGTACATCAACCTTTCAGATCAATCACCATCCTCATGATGATCCTATGGTCGGAAGCATTTTATGAGTTAATAATGATTATTCATGTATTAAATTTTCAACTCTTGAAAATATGAATTATCATTACCACTAACTCAAAGGATATATCACGAACACTAAATACACATATGTGATAGAAAATAATTTATTTTATTGATTATAGTCAAAATTATAATTTTGCCCCTAAAAGTGTATTATAAGTATCAGCCAATTCTGGCTTCTAGGGTATATATATCTAACAATCTCCCACTTATCCTAAAGTCAATTGGCTATAAGTCTAAGTCCCATCTTCTCAAGGTGGGCTTCGATCTTTTGTTGTCCCAACAGCTTTGTAAGTAGGTCTGCGGCATTATCTTTAGAATTGACTCTCTTGACCTTGACGTAACCCTTCCTGAGGTAATCGTGGATAAGGTGGTATTGTCGCTCAATGTGCTTGAATTTTTAGTGAGACCTCGGCTCCTTAGCAAGGGCTATAGCGCCATTGTTGTCGCAGTATAGAGAAATGGCATCTGATAGCATTACTTCGATTTCTACAGCAAACTTCTTATACCAGAATGCTTCCTTCGCAGCCTTTGATGCAGCGATATATTCTGCTTCCATGGTGGAATCTGCTATCACGATTTGCTTGAAACTCTTTCAGTTGACAGTACCACCATTGCACACAAACAGACTCCCAGATGTCGACTTTTGATCATCTACATCGGACATAAAATCTGAGTCTGTGTATCCCTGGACTTAGAGTTCTCCATTACCAAAGACCAACATCATATCTTTAGTTCTTCTTAACTACTTAAGGATACATTTCACAGAAGTCCAGTATTCTTCACCTGAATTTGATTGATATCTTCTTATGACACTCACAGCATGGACTATATCAGATCGTGTACAAAGCATGGCATACATGAGGCTCCCTATTGCAGAAGCATAAGGGATCTTGCTCATGCATTCTATTTCCTCAAGTGTGCTAGGGCACATCTTCTTAGAAAGATGAATACCATATCTAAAGGATATTAATCCCCTCTTAGAGTTTTTCATACTAAACCTCTTTAGTACTTCCTCTATGTACATCTTCTGTGAAAGTCCTAGCATCCTATTCAGTCTATCCCTATAGACCTTAATTCCTAGAATAAAGGATGCTTCACCTAGGTCTTTCATGAAGAATTTCTTGGACAACCATATTTTGACTATCGTCAACATGGAAATATCATTTCCAATAAGGAGGATGTCATCCACGTACAATAGGAAGAAGACAACAATGCTCTCACTGATCTTTTTGAAGACACACGGTTTCTCTTCATTTTTGATGAAATCAAATATTTTGATCACATCATTGAAACGAGTGTTTCAGCTCCGAGATGCTTGCTTAAGTCCATATATGGACCTTTGCAGCTTGCAAACCTTGTGATCAGTATCACTGGATGTGAAACTTAGTGACTGTTCCATATAGATATCTTCCTCAAGATATCCATTTAAGAATGCCGTTTTCACGTTCATTTGCCATATTTCATAATCGAAATAGGCTGCAATGGCAAGCAATGTGTGGATGGATTTTAGCATAGCCATTAGAAAAAAGGTATCCTGATAGTCAATGCCTTCGCGTTGACTATAACCTTTTGCCACTAGTCTAGCCTTGAATGTCTCTACATTTCCATCTGCACCAATCTTTCTCTTGAAGATCCATTTACACCCAATAGGTACTATACCTTCTTGGTGGATCTACCAAGGTCCAGACTTGGTTTGAGTGCATCAAGTCAATTTCTGACTGCATTGCCTCTAGCCATTTCTTCGGAGTCGATATCTGATATCGCCTCGTTGTAGGTTTTGGGATCATCACCATGAGCACCATTATCTATGAGGAATATTTTCTCTACTTCCTCTGAAATAATACCTAAGTATCTTTCAGGGGGATAGAAAACTCTTTCCGATCTATGAGGTGGAGGAGGTAGTGTTTTTATTGGCTTAACCTGATTTGGTTCCAATTGGTCCTTAGCTCGTTGTACTTGTGAGACTTTCTCATCAAGCTTAATCTGCTTTCTAATGCCTGCTATCTTGAATAAATTATTTTTCAAGAAAGATGGCATGTCGACTCATAATCACATTGTGGTCTTCTGGAATGTAGAAATAGTATCCTAATGACTCTTTAGGATATCCTATGAATCGAGCTCTGAAGGACCTAAACTCTAACTTATTTGTCGCTTGTAGTCTTTTGACATGAGCCGGACAATCCCAAATTCTGAGATGACTCAGACTTGGTTTCTTACCATGCCATATCTCATACGGTGTGGTAGGAATGGTTTTAGAGAAAACCCTATTCAGTATATAAATTGAAGTTAACAATGAGTGTCCCCAAAGAAAATCAGGGAGGTCTGTGAAGCTCATCATGGATCGGATCATATCCAATAGAGTTTGATTTCTCCATTCTGAAATCCTCGTTGAGTTGAGGTGTTCCTGATGGAGTCCATTGAGAGACTATGCCATTTTTCTTGAGATAGTCTAGGAATTCTCAGCTAAGGTATTCCCCTCCTCGATCTGATTGAAGAACCTTAATGGGTTTTTCAGTTTATTTTTCTACTTCATGTCTGAATTCTTTGAACTTTTTAAAAGCTTCAGACTTATGTCTCATAAGATACACATACCCATATCTAGATAGATCATTGATAAAGATAATGAAATAGACAAAATTATCTTTAGTCGGCACATCAAATGGGCCACATACATCAGTATGTACTAGGGCAAGGAGATCTGTGGCCCTTTCTCCATGTCCTACAAAAGAGAGTTTAGTCATTTTGTCTTGAAGACAAGATTCACAAGTTGGATATGACTCAAAAGTCAACAGACTCAATAGTCCATTTTTCTCTAATTTATTGATCCTATCTTCTGCTATATGACCTAATCTCAGGTGCCATAGATACCTATCATTTGGACTATCCTTAGGTCGTTTGGCACGTTTTGCTCGATAGTTAGAACAGATACATCAATATGTAGCTGATAAAGATCGTTAATAAGAAAATCATTTATAATTTTATTTTTTCGATAAAGAATGTTACAATAGTCTTTAAAGAAGGTAATCACATAGCCTTCTAGTGCTAAGCATGAAATAGAAATCAAATTTCTGCTAGCTGCAGGCACATAATAACAATCTTTCAAAACTAAGTCTAAATCAGATGGTAATCGAAGAGGATATGTTTTCACAGCCACTGTAGTAACTCTTGCTCCATTTCTGATGCGTAGGATCATGTCTCCATCCCTCAACCTGCTACTATCCTCAAGACCCTACATGGAAGTGCACAGATGAGCACTAGAACCAAAGTCAAGCACCCAACTGGATGCAGAAGAAATCATAAGGTTAGACTCAATAACGAGCATATCTCCAGAAGGACCTTCCTTCTTGTTCTTCAGGATGGCCAGATAAGTAGGACAGTTCCGCTTTCAGTGGCCATCGCTGTTGTAATGGAAATACTTTTCTTTATCAGCGGCCTTCTTCTTTGGCTCTGCCTTCTTCTTTCCTCCTTCCATCTTCTGCTTTTTTGCAGACTTCTTTTTCTTTCCAAAAGACTTTTTTTTGGAAGAAGTTCGTTCCATAGCAAGAACTGAGCCTTTGAAACTTTTCATAGAAAGCTCAGTGGTGACCAGCTTGTTCATTAATTCGATCAAGAAATTTTGAAGTTTATGCATATGGTAATTCACGATGAATTGTCCATATGCATCAGTCAAGGATTGCAGAATAACATCATTCTGTAGATCCAAGTCTAACTCCACACCGAGCTTCTCAAGCTCTTCTAAGTCCTTGATCATCATCAGACAATGATCTTGGATTGACTGTCCATCATGCATCTTAGCCTTAAAAAGTTATTTCGTGACTTGATACTTGGCTGCGCGACTTTGTTCACCAAACATCTCTTATAGGTGAGCCAACATTTGTTGAGCAGTCCTGATATCTTTATGTTGGCGCTGAAGCTCATCAGACATCGAGCCCAACATGTAATATCTGACCCTATTATCTTTGTCTATTCATTTTTTCAGAGACGCTCTCTATTCAGCGGATGGACGGGCTGATAAGGTGGGAGGGTCCTGATCTAATATATGGGTTAACTTCTCAGAACCCAAAATGATTTTGTAGTTCTTGAGTCAATCTTTATAATTAGATTCGGTCAGTCTATGTGTGTCGAGGATACGTGCTAATGGGTTGGACGCAGACATTTTTCTGTAGAG
The DNA here is from genome assembly GCA_006176705.1 of Cocos nucifera. Classification (NCBI taxonomy): domain Eukaryota; kingdom Viridiplantae; phylum Streptophyta; class Magnoliopsida; order Arecales; family Arecaceae; genus Cocos; species Cocos nucifera. The sequence goes on along the minus strand of QRFJ01002219.1, from coordinate 82,752 downwards.
AGTCAAAGATTCTAGTTAGATACTGTAATTATGACTTGACCAATTTATTTAGAGATTTTATTTTTAAACAAACAAATTTTTTGGCTCCCACTACACTCCCTCTGTAGAGATCTTCCCTAATGATTGTCTAGTGCGATGGTGCGGTCTCACCAACTGACTCATCACCTCACCTAAACAGTTATTGGTGATGGGTTAGCCAATGAGTGAACAACTCTTGTTCAATGATTCTCTAATCATGGTGCACCCAAACTTGATCTCTAATTCATGAATCTCACCATATTCGAAATATTGATCCACTCCTTGTTAAGTCAAACCCATCATTTGCACAGACTGAATTTCTAATTGAATCTCTCACCGTATTCAAAATATTGAGCCCAACTCATCCTCCAGCCCATAGCATCCAATGCCTAATAGACATGGTTGCGTCTTCCTGGTGCAACTGAGCCACTGTATCTAGTCGAGAATAATCAACCTCGGAAAAAGCCCGCACATCTATAATGGTGGAAGACTTCAGACTTAATCTTTTCTTAGGAAGAATTGATTCAGATCTCATTAAACTAGACTTATCATAGTCATAACAATTATGACTAACCTAGTGGCATGGGTTAGCTCGGATTATTGACCACCTCAGATCAGAACTGAGTCAATAGATATGGCCAGGTAAGTGAGATCGGTGGAAGGGATATGCCATTAACTCATACAAGAATGCATTCAGGTCGAGTAGCTCCTAATTAAAAATCAGTCGGTCGTATGTGCCAAACTTACCTTAGACACCAAATTATTGAGTCAGAACCAATTGGATTAGCCTATAATCCAGACTCTAACCTCTGAGGCTAATTAGGTCTTGCTTGATCGTGACTCGATCTTGACCCAGACTTAATCCTATTAGGCTGGTCAATTTAAGCATTGTTGATCCCATCTAACCAACTCTTGATTCGATTTGATCAACCGCTTAGACCTAATTGAGCTACCCAAGCCCAAACCCAGTATTATGAATATGTCTTAGATCTGAAATTCTCAATTTTAGACCTAATTAATATTCCATAATCTTAATTACTTAATTAAGTAGGGTTCATAAATAAAATATGCACAATAAATCCTAGGATTTCAGGATCTAGGATTTTGCAGAAAGTAAGTTTTGGATTTCTGATTAAGGACGAACGCGCAGCACCCCTACATGTCATAAGAACATCCCATCAGATGGGAGGAGAGGGCCTTTAAACCCTTCTTCATTCTTATGACCGGACGGCCTAAGAGGAACGCCTTAATCAGGAACATGTAATACTACAAAATAGTTTTAGATCTATATCATATATCTCATATACAAATTAGATCTAATCATGGCATATTTTGCATACATCTCATGTATCGAATCATGCATATTTTCAGATCTAAATTATCTCATAATAATCTAAAAAATTAGATTTAAATTGATCTTATCAAAATAAACTCTAATCTAGATAACTATGTAGAACTATTCTACAACTAGTCTAGACATGCATCAATCATATCTCATATGATGTTAAAATTAAATAAATTTTATTTACTATTTTTTAGATATTTATTATAATAATTATAATATCAAAAAATAGTAAATAAATTGATCTAAAATATGATTTAATTAAATTAAATTATAAACATGCAAGACTATTCTATAGAACTATTCTATTTTAGAACTAGTCATGCATATTTTCTAATCTTAGATCCAAATCATTTAATTTTAATTTTTTTTGATTTCAGATCTGATCACATCTCATGTGACATCTAAAATTTATTTATTTTTTATTTAAAATAAATTTAAAATTAGATCTAAATACTTTAGAACCTTGGCTCTGATATCAGTTGAAGGAAAATTCTGATTTTTCGATCCAGATTTGTTCAGATCTGGTCGGATCAAGAGATATATTTTAAAAATTTTTTTCTTTGATCTAAATCAGATCTGAGATATTTTAGATCTAATTTTTATTATTTTAATAATTAAAATAAAATTAAAGATAAATTAAATCAAATTTAATTTATCTTGATGCAGGGTAATCCTATTACCCGTTGATGATACTGTAAGCTGCGAAAGATTTTGGATCTAGCCATGCAAGTGCCTGGCCTCTATCGGTATCCACTCGAGCTGGATCTAGAGATCCTCTTCTTCTCGATCATATTTCTAAAAATTAGATCTGAATCTGATTTGGAGGATTTTCAAAATAGCTTTCGAAGATCAGCAGTTATCCTTTACAGCAGTGCAGCCTTCTAGCTTTCTGTTGCCTTTCTCTCGCCTAGATTGCACCAACTAAGATCCCAAACTACTTTTGATGTAGAGAGGAGAGGGAGAAGATGGACTTGGCATGGAGGAGGAGGAGAGAAACAGTCTTGGAGCATGGAGAATTTCTCATGTATTTTTGAGTTGGACGCAAGGTCTTATTTATAGACTATGCGTGATCCAACTCCTCTTCTTCCCAACCAATCACAACCCTTTGTGAAATTCGATCTAAATCTGATTGATGGGAATAGAGTCCCTTGGATTCATCCTTAGATGATGCCTAAGACCAGTCAAAGTTGGTTCTTAAGAGGAGTCTATTCGAAATCCAAAAAGGAGATGAAGTCCCTGTCCAATAGGGACTCTTGGGCACCTCCAGCTTGGGCGCATGCCAAGGGTGGGTGTGCCCTCCTCCTTACCAATTTCTGGTAGGGGGACAAGCCCCCACCAGCTCTCTAATAGGTGCATAATACATGGATAGAAGTCAAAGTGTCAATGGTCAACATTTGACCAGTCAAAGGTCAATTTTTGACCAAAGTCAAAGGACGAGAAATGGTAGGTGACCAAAAATGGCAGGTATTATCTTACAAAATAAGACAACCCTTTTCTGACCTAGACAGGCTCTAGTTAGACCAAGTGAAGGCCTCTGATCGAGCACAAACTCCTTTGGCTTAGTCAGGACAACTATTTATGATAGTAAAAGAAGAACGTTAGGTTCAATCGAGTGCTAGCATGATTTTCTTGAATCTAATTGAATCTTATTCAGATCAATTGAACTGGATCAGCTTAATTGATGATCACCAGATTCAAACCCTTATTTGTGTGACCCAATTAGATTCAGTTCTGTATGATAATGGAATATATCATGATCTCTATTATCGACATCATCAAAACTTCTTTCGATGGATCAGAACTCTTCTGATTCGAACAGCTAGAATGATCGATCATCTAAATCATTCTAATTGCTCTCAAAATCTACAAGTGACACCTAACAGTATATGATGGCAACCCATCAAGACTGATTGCAAACCTTTTGGTGCAGCTACCTGTGTGATTAAGTTCTTCTATCTTGAGCTCCGATCAGATTAGGGTTAAGGTGAACTCGTCAAACCCTAGTTTTTGTCATATGATGCAATCATTCGATTCAAATCTGATGTGAAAACCTAAATAAAAACTCTTTCTATTATTTCACTCTGCCATGGCTATGGGCTTCTGGACTTGATTCTCATGATCATCATAGGACTGCTCCTCTACCACCGAGGTAGATAGATTCCATCTTGATGCATTCCAGTTCCTACAATGAATATGCTATAGCTAATATACACCTCAGGATTTCGAATGGTTAGAAAATCGAGTTATGGTGTAGTCAAACTATAACACCCTCAAGGTGAACTGTCGATGCATCTCAGATCAAAGAACCAGACACACCATTGCAGCATTGAGTCAGTCATTAACGAGAAGGTAGACTTCCTAATGACTAGTCGAGGTGGTCATGCTCAGTGCCCTCGTTCTCTAATGAGTATCTATATTCTCGCTCCAATGTCTCTACACCATAGACTCAAGACTCATCTACTAAAGAAAAGCAATTGTACATCAACCTTCTGGATCAATCACCATCCTTATGACGATCCTATGGTCGGGAGCATTTTATGAGTTAATAATGATTATTCATGTCTTAAATTTTTCAACTCTTAAAAATATGAATTATCATTACCATTAACTCAAAAGATGTATTACAGATACTAAATACACATATGTGATAGAAAAAAACCCATTTTATTGATTATAGTCAAAATTACAATTTTGCCCCTAGAAGTGTATTACAAGTGTCAGCCAATTCTGGCTTCTAGGGCACATATATCTAACACTCTCATGATTTGAAAAGTTGTACCTCTTCTATACAAAGTTATTAGAAGTCAGTTATAAAATTATTCTAATCAAACATAGTATAAAAATATCAAATGCATAAATATAATTAAGATATACTTACCTATATCTTCTTTCATATCTGATCCTTGACATCCGCATCCATCAATCGTTAATCTATGGGCAGTACTAGAATGATATCGGACCACCTCATAAGCACTCCAAAAAAAAAATGCATCTCTCGCACGATCTCTCCTACTGGCCTTTTCTTCATGTCATACTTCACCATCACCTGATGCTGGTGGTTCCATACATGCAGCATGCATGTAGGACCGTGAAATATCTTACTGGATGATGCACCTACAATGAAAATATCTTATGCAAATATATAAGAGTATACAATAATTATATAAATAAATAAATAATATAATAAAAATATATACTCACTGGCTATGGGATCACGTGATGTGGATGCCAATGGAGACTCATCAGTGGGTGGAGCATGTGCTGGAGATATGACTGACGATGGAGGCTCAAATGCTGGTGGAGGTATTGAAAAATATATCCTAAAATCAATTATCTAGATTGTAGATGGTTAAGCTAAATATAATTATACTTGAATTGTTAATAAATAAAATTATTTTTTCTGGCATTTTCATCACTTTGTGTATCTTTCTGTAAGGAACTCTTTTGTGATGAAATTCTTAGGACTATTTAGACTCAATAAAAGAGGATTTATCATTTAGTCCTTAAAGCAATTCGTGATCAAATGATTTGTTATTACTTAAGATGATAATGTATTGAATGTAGGTCGTTGCATGCCATAAGTATTGATTGTCTTCTTAACCAAAAAGTATGGAGATACTGTTATGACATGTAGGTGAAGTGTAGGAATACATTTCACTGAACATGATCCAACTGTGGAGCTCTCTGTTGTCAAGAGTTGCTCGTGAAGGATATGGGTATAACTATCCCTTAGACTTAAGACTACCATGGTGACTTGCAAGCAACTCACTGTACTTAGGTACCAAACTATCTAAATTTCTAATTTAGTGATGAAAGACTACTGGGTGTAGTCAAATACTTATGAAGTCGGTGTATGAGTCAAGATGGGATTAACCCCTCTAAGTATTGGAGCAAGTGTATCACTGTATTTTAATTTAGCAAACCCTCGATTAGGATGGTCCATTCGATGGATATTGAATTTTGAAATACACTATAGATGACTTTTCAGGGTTGACAGTTAAATCCTAGGTCATTTTTTTAGCATTGAGATCAAGGGGATGAATTATATGGTAACTATATGCCATAGGTTCGTCATTATTGTATTATGACTTTTTGACCAATCCGATCATTGGGTACTATTGCAAAATGATCACTTCGATTAGTACATGAAATTAGTTCATGTGATACTAGCTTATAATTTAAATCTATAGGATCATACATATAAAGAGTTCCTATCTGATCTGATGGCTAATCGAGAGTTCTGATGATCTAGGACTCTATGGTCAAGAGTTCCACTGGACTGAAACTCTATGACCAAGAGTCCCACTAAATTGAGACTCTGAGTTCTACTTGTCTGAAACTCTCTAATCAAGAGTTTCACTGGTCTGGGACTCTAAGATTGTGAGTTTCATTCATTTAGGACACTGGGTTCAAGAGTCCTACTGGTTTGGGACTCTTCAAAGAGTTTCATATTAATGGGACTCTATTGCCCAGATACCCATCTGATTGGAACTCTATGTTTATTGAAGAATTAATTAATAATTTGATTACTGATTAGCTTAATTTGATTGAGCGATGAGATTTTGGTCAAATCTAATTGAATTGGATTCGATTGGATTTAACCCAATCAGGTCATGAGATGACCTAATTGCTATGAGAGATTCGATCTAGATTTAATCAGGGCATAGATCTAATTAATTTTTAATTTGATTAGAATTTTATTGGGTTGGATTAAGCCTAATTTGGTTGAATTTTACCTGAACTAATTGAGTCTAGATTAATTGATTTGGTTGAAATCAATTTGGACTAAGTCAAATATGATTTGACTTTCAAATACAGTTTCTCCCTATGCCACCTTTTTTTTGACCCACCCTCTTGGTGCGGACACCAGAGCCAACAGAAGTTGGCAACAAAATTTAGATTCAATTTGGATTGAAGAAGCCATATCAGAATAACTCTACCTCAGTTATTTTATTCTAGTCCTTTTGATTTAATCAATTAATTTTTTTGATGCATTTAGTTTTGGATCCATAGGACTATACTTGGATTTATTTTGGATTGAGCCTTATTTGAAAAAAGACCATCATAAAGAAGCAAGCTTGGTCCACATCATCTTTGGAGCCACCACCCTCCATACGCCCAGGGAGGAAATACACACGCCAGCATGTGCCATGCCCAAGGATCCTCATGCCAAGTTATGCCAAGCATCAAGCGCCCACATGGAGTTTCTTTTCTTCCCTAGGATTTCTTAAGAGTTCTTGATTTCTTATTTATTTTGTTAAAAGGCTGATTTCTTTCCTATGGTTTCGATATGATATATTATTGTATTTGGAAACCATACATAATGTTTTACTTTTTTGTTGGGAGGGTTGATTTTTCCTTGTAAAGAAAATAGGATTCCTAAAAAAATAGGACCCCTAGGATCCTATATAAACCTATGTATCTTTCATGAATGAGACAATGAATAAATGAATCAATTTATAATTTTCATAAATATTTGTATTGGTCGCTTCGAGAGGGAGAGGGTGTGAGACCCAAAATCGCCCCACGAGAGAAGGATGTGAGGCCCACCTTTTTTTATCTCTTTAATCTTCATTTTCTTGAGATTCAGTGTTCCTATGATCCCAATTCGTCTTCACCATCTACCTACATAAGCCTATTCCATTAAAAGAAGATCTGTCTCCTCCAAGATTTTTATCTATCATGCAGAGAGAGAAAGAGTAATCTATTATTCTATAGATCAAACATTGACAAGGACCTTCGTTCCTCCTCAACTGATCTTTGATTTTTTTTACTTATTTTTTTTTAGATCTGATGTTGGTAAAGACCCAGTTCTTTATTGATAGATCTACTTGGTTAAAAAATTAAGAGCTCTAATCAGGGTAGTTTCTTAACGACCACGATTTGGATTCTTCTTATCTTTTTTTGGATTTCTTGTGGGCTTAATTTCTTGCTATCCTTCATTTTATTTATATTTTTTTTTGTAATTATTCATGAGCATGTTTAATTTCTGCTATCTATCTATTTACTTTATTATTGCTAGTTATTTACTGATCTCTAAAATGACATTCATCAGCATCATTTAGATTGATTGTGCTTTGGTCCCATGTCAATCAGTCACACCTCCTGAGTAGAGTATAGGCAACTATACTATCTATCCTGAGAATAATGTGCTACGGTCGGATGCAATTTATTGTTGACAAATGGAAGGAAGCTTTGTATTTTCTTTTCTTTTTTTTAGGCTGTCTCGCATCAATTTGGTGTTAGAGCCAGATTGGTTAGGGCTTTAGTTTAAATTCTGCAATTTAAAATTTTTGCAAGTTAAATTTTTATAATTTAAATTTCATAATTTACTTTTTAGTATTTTCTTTTCTTTTTTACTGCATCTTATTTCTACATCCTGAACTTGTATGACCACTAGATCAGGTATCCAGTACCAACATCCTACTTTCTCACCCAGTACCAACATGGATCCCAATACAACAGCCATCATTAATGCCCTGACTGAAATTTTTGATGATATGAAAGATTTTATGAAAACCATGAGTGAAAGAATAACAGTACTAGAAGAAGCTAGGCAAAGACAATCTGAACCTAAGTCTCTCCAACTACCTATAGGACAGAGAAGAAGGAATCTCGACCTAGATCAACCTATAGCAGCACGCCCCCATCATAACCAGTTTGATCAGGATGAGCATGTCCTTAGAAATGTAAAGATCGAAGCTCCAAGTTTTGATGGTTATCTAGATTTGAGAGAGTACCTAGATTAGGAATCGGGCATGGACCACTATTTTGGATGGTATGAAATATCTGAAGCAAGAGGAGTTAGGTTTGCTAGGATGAAGGTGGTTAGGCAAGCCCGACTTTATTGAAAAAGTGTTGAACATCGTCTCAACCAGAGAAGACAAGATCCGATAGAAATCTGAAATAAAATGAAGGAAAAACTTAGAGAAAAATACCTCCCCACCTCCTACTAACAAAGACTTTTAGATCAGTGGCAGAGATTTACTCAAGAAAATAGATCAGTCATAGAGTACATCACGAGATTTGATGAGTACCTCATGAGATGTAGAGTAACTGAAGATAGAATTGTTACCTTGTCTAGATTTAGAACTGGATTACGAGAAGATATCCAGCGTGAGCTCTTTTTACGAGAGGTAACTATGTTAGAGCAAGCTTATCAACTTATCCTAGACTTTAAGAGATTTTCTAGGTATTTGACTATCCGTTGTCTTGAACCTTATGGAGTAACCCCTTCTAGATCGAGACCCAATACTACCCAGACTCCTAGTAATGGACCTCCACCTACAAATTCTATTTTGAGAAAAGAAGATAAAGAAAAAAGAGTTGCAGGAGAGTTATCTAAGAAAAGTAGTTCTCGATTCCACTGCTTCAAGTGCCATGATTATGGCCATTTTACTGCACAATGTCCCAACCGATCATTATTTATGGAAGAATTAAAAGAGAAAACTCTAAAAAATATTGAGGAGAAAGTTTATGAAGCTGATCCAGACTTAGTCGAGCAGTTTGAGAGTACTGAGAAAATCCTAAGTTTTGTTGCACCAGAGTCAGACCTTAGGCTTGGAGTTGTTAGGTATGTTCTAGCACAGACTAAGGAGAGTGAAGACTAGCGTAGGACTTTTATTTTTCATACCTTCATAAAATTTAGTAATAAAATTTGTAAGGTGATCATTGATAGTGGTAGCTGTATCAACGCCATCTCCACCGATACGGTTAAGCGATTAGGATTAGCTCCTGTAGATCATCCCAGTCCATATCGTGTGTCTTGGATAGATTCCTCCTCTATTTTCATCAAACTTAGATGACGTGTTTCCATCCAACTCTATTCTTATCAGGATCATGTTTGGTGCAATGTCTTACCCATGGAAGTCGGAAGTATTATATTAGGTCGACCTTGGCTGTTTGACAATGATGTTACGATTTATGGCTGAACCAACTCCTGTAGTTTCACTCATAAGGATAAGAAGATCATGATCAATCCTTCCCTATTTAAGGCTACCAATAGAAAGATAGATGATGGACCAAAAGAAAACATCAAAAGAAAAGCCTCCATCTGATAGGTGCTAAGGAATTAGAGATGATCGTGAGTAAAGGATCACCAGTTTGGATGATTGCTGCGAGAGAAGTTCGTGAGGATCCTAAGATAGATAATCCCAAGGAAGTAGTTCATGGATATCAACCTAGAAAATCAATAGACCTTATCCCACTGCCCATGCATGCTAGAATTTTCGAATCTACAGAGTCATTTGCACAGCATGTCAAGAGTTTACATAAAGAGATTAGTAAAAAAAATTAGTATTAGTAATAAAGTTTATAAACAAAATATAGATTCTCATCGACATGCCTAAGAGTTTATGGAAGGAGACTATGTGATGGTTCGAATGAGGTTTGAATGATTTCCACCAGAAATCGTTAAGAAGTTACATGCTCGAGGAGCAGGTCCATTTAAGATTTTAAAGAAGATCGGATCAAATGCGCATATTGTGAACTTACCTTCTGATTTTGGGATTAGCTCTACTTTTAATGTTGCAAATCTCGTCGCCTATAAAGAGCCAACTTGGATACCTAGTGAGCCATTTGAGTCTGAACCAACCTTTGAGAGAGAGCCTATTCCTAAATGTCCACTAACTAAAATGTCAAAGCATGATCAGATTGAGAGAATTTTGGATGAGCAGATCATCTCCACTCGGAGTTGAGGCTATCAGCGGTACTTAGTTAGATGGTGTGGTCGATCGAAGTCTGAGGATATCTGGATCACTCGAGAAGAGCTGCAGCATATTGATCCCGATTTTCTTGAGCACCATCAAAGCAAAATCGACCTCCACTCAATAGGATCGAGTTCTCCCCACCCCGAGAGAATTAGTATGGACATCAGAGCCAACAGAAGTCGGCAACATAATTTAGATTTAATTTGAATTGAAGAAGCCATATCAAAATAACTCTACTTCAGTTATTTTATTCTAATCCTTTTGATTTAATCAATTAGTTCTTTTGATGCATTTAGTTTTGGGTCCATAGGACCATACTTGGATTTATTTTGGATTGAGCCTTATTTGAAAAGAGACCATCATAAAGAAGCAAGCTTAATCCACGTCATCTTTGGAGCCACCACCCTCCACATGCTCAGGAAGGAGATGCATATGCCAGCATGTGCCATGCCCAAGGATCCTCATGCCAAGTTATGCCAGGCATCAAGCGCCCACATGGAGTTCTTTTTCTTCCCTAGGATTTCTTAAGAGTTCTTGATTTCTTACTTATTTTGTTAAAAGGCTGATTTCTTTCCTATGGTTCCATAAAAGATAGATATGATATATTATTGTATTTGGAAACCATACATAATGTTTTACTTTTTTGTTGGAAGAGTTGATTTTTTCTTGTAAAGAAAATAGGATTCCTAAAGAAATAGGACCCCTAGGATCCTATTTAAACCCATGTATCTTTCATGAATGAGACAATGAATGTATGAATCAATTTATAATTTCCATAAATATTTATGTTGGTCACTTCGAGAGGGAGAGGATATGAGATCCAAATCGCCCCACAAGGGGAGGGTGTGAGGTCCACCTTTTTCTATCTCTTTAATCTTCATTTTTTTGAGATTCAGTATTCCTGCGACCCCGATTCATCTTCACTATCTACCTACATAAGCCTATTCCATCAAAAGAAGATCTATTTCCTCCAAGATTTTTATCTATCATGCAGAGAGAAAAGGAGTGATCTATTATTCTACAAATCAAACGTTGACAAGAACCTTCGTTCCTTCTCAACTGATCTTTGATTTTTTTTACTTATTTTTTTTTAGATCTGATGTTGGTAAAGATCCAGTTCTTTATCGATAGATCTGCTTGGTTAAAAGATTAAGAACCATAATTAGGGTAGTTTCTTAACTACCATGATCCGGATTTTTCTTATCTTTTTTTGAATTTCTTGTGGGCTTAATTTCTTGCTATCCTTCATTCCATTTATATATTTTTTTTTTGCAATTATTCATAAGCATGTTTAATTTCTACTATCTGTCTATTTACTTTATTATTGCTAGTTATTTACTAATCTCTAAAATGACATTCATCAGCATCATTTAGATTGATCGTGCTTTGGTCCCATGTCAGTCAGTCACGCCTCCTTAGAAAAGTATAGACAACTATACTGTCTGTCCTGGAAATAATGTGCCACGATCGGACATGATTTGTTGCTGATGAATGAAAGGAAGCTTTGTGTTTTCTTTTTTTTTTTTTTTTTAGGTTGTCCAGCATCACCTCTCCTCTTATTTTATGTGAGATTTCTCATGCAAAATTGGATGTGCACCCCTCCTCTCTTCTACCTTTGATCTGGTCCAAGAGATGGACTAGTTCAAACTAAGTTCAATTTTGAATTCAACTTGGTTGGTTAGAAGTTTAAACCTCCTAACTCCATGAACCTTATCCTCTCCCTATGCCAATTTGCTTCTCACGCACATATTTGTGCATTTCTAATAAAGAGCGCATATAGAAGGAGAGTCCTTATATGTGCTTCTCGCCTATGTGGGTGCAAGAATGGGATAAGAACCATTTGAATTCGAATTCAAATGGTTAGATGGTTAAAACCACCCTAACCTCTCTTCTTATCCTTCCCCATGCGCAAACTCACCAATTTAAAAATGTTTTCTCCTGGGCATGCATGGGTTTACGTGAAGGATTAGAGAGGGGTGTGGGAAGGTTTCTTAGAGAGAGAATATTTGAGTGGGGCACATCTTTCTAGAAAAGTCAAACATTTATTTCCTATCCCACATCCTTCCTAATCCCACTTTTTCTTTTTTCTCTTATTGTCACTCATTTACAAAGGGTTTTGAAAGTGAGTGTAAGGGAGAGGGAGAGTCCCTCTACTCGTGAAAAAATGTTTCATGGGAAAATTCAAATGGAAATGGGCATGAGAGGATTTTCGGGCGTCATGGTTTTTTGAGTATTCAAAATCCTAGAGTTGGGACTCAGGATTCGGATGGAGAGATCGAGTGCTGTGAGCATCGGATCACCATAAAATTTGACACACCACTTCATCATCCTCCATAGCATATATTCTGATTTTCTAGAGCACTAAAGAGTTTAGAAAGAGGGAGATCGATCAGATCGATCGAGATCAACCATCAAAGAACTTAGCTAGGAGCTAGCACTCCGATGGAGCTGGTCAGGATCAGGACCCCCGTGTGGATCAACCGTAGAGGTCGAATAAGTGTGCAGCTATAGCGTATTGTCAAAGTATATTTTGATGGATTCAAATCATAAAGATCAGCTATCCATGCACAAGTATCGAGTTCTGAACTCGAATCAATCAGCAAATTTGATTTGTTGATCGATCATATTTAAATTTTATATTAGTATGTTTATATCCTAATTAGGATTTTTTGATATGATCATTGCATGTGTAGATTAATTTTAGATTAATCTAATGGTTCTGCTGTAATTTAATTTGAAAAAAGTTTCAAAAAGCATGCTAAAAACCTTGCTCGATTTTCTTCAATGGTATCAGAGCAATGGGTTGCTTGACATGTTTAATATGTAATTAAAAAAATTAAATATTAATGTATTTGATATGCTTAAATTGAGTAGCAAGTAATCTGATTGAGTAGATCGTCATGGCCATCCGATCATAGGAGAAAAGTATGGTTTAAAGGCTCTTTTCTCCTATTCGATGGGGTTCTCCTATGGCATGTGGGGGTGCCACTGCGGTTAGTGCTCTTGAAGATGAAACTACAAAAGATATGATGATTGAAATTATTTGAATTAGAAAGTTAAACATGAATATATTTAGATTAGATCTAAAAAAAATTCATGATTTAATTTTTATTATATTTTATTTTTTATTTAAATTAGCAATAGGTTGCTATTTGAGAAATGAGCCGATCCATTTCTAAAATGAGTCGATCTATTTGAAAAATAAAAAATAAAAATCTTTTAAAATTTAAAAATTATTTTTGAAATGCCAAACCCTGACCCATCAGTCCAAAAACTTAATTAAAAGAATTAAGTGTTATTCATAGAATCTAGAATTATGAATTAAAGATTCTAAGACATAGTCATAAAACTATAGGTTTAAGGGTTAGATGAATTAGGTCCATTAATTGGGTTAGATCTAAGGTTAGTTAAAGAATGAATTAATTTAGAGTAATTGATCAAATCTAATCAAGTATTAAATTAAATTAAGTCAAGAATACTCTAGACTTAACTTCAATAGTTGTAGTTGGATGAGTCCATGTCTTTAAGAAAGACCAAGATGGACTTGATTCATGGCTACCCGGTTGAGTTCATAATTACTAGGTTGATCGGATTGAACCTAATTAATCGGTTAGCATCTAAGGTAAGTTTGGCAGTCTAGACCAACGATTTTTAATTGAGAGCTACTCACACTGATTCAATCTTTTACGAGTTAATGATATATCCCTCTTACCGATCTTACTTACCTGACCGACATGGTTGATTAGGATTTGATTAGATCACTTGATGATTCGAGTTGACGTATGTCTCTAGAAATTAGTTTGACCAATTTCAATCAGTAATACTTAATTAGGTGCTTATGGACCTAAATTGATCCTAATCCTGATATATTGACTTGGTGAAGTCAATGGGAGGATTTGACTTAGTAAAGTCAGTGGAAAAAAATTGGTCCATATTCTTTCTAATTTTAAATCATAAGTAATCTAAATTCTCTAAATTATTAGATTCTTAAAATGACTAAGTTATGAGAATAATCAAGTGATTGTCTTCCATTAAGATGAATAGTAATGAGTTCAATTTTTTGGATGGACATTGGAGGTGCCTTACACCTGGTGCTCATTTAGATGTTGGAATTACTGTTCATCATATGATGATTAGGTTGCACTCTCTTAATGGTGATCAAGTTAGCTAGAGCTTTTCTCAGGCCTGATTATCATTGGTTTGATGCATCGAAGTCAATCATATTAATGGTTGGACCTAACTAGATCTTTTCAGTGGAGGCCATAGCCTACTAAATTGGCTTCTAGGGTAAAACATAAATTTTGGAAATTATTTGGAGTAACAATTGGTTGTGAATCTACCTATAGATGCACACGGGTTAGTCAGAGCTTTCCTCGGACTTGTCTATAGTTTATGTCGATTTCAGTACCCATTATGGAGCTAGTGTAATTCCTTGAATTGGAGGTAGAGGCTACCAATTCATTAAAAATAGTGAAAGGATCTTTAGACTAAAGTCTGAGTCTTTAAGATTTAAATAATTTGAGTACTAATATGGTCTTATATTTTTCTTTTAGAAGAATAAAATGGTTAGTGTAAGTTCACTTCGTTCACTATTGATCAGTGACAAGCATTTAGGATCTAAAAACAAAGAGTCTAGTGTTGACCCTAATCAGGCAGATCTGAAGAGAAATTATCCTCTTAACTCAAATAGACTGAATACGAGAACCAGCAAAGAGTTGCTGGGCAAGGATGTTATATGATAATATCTTATAATTTCTCTGTTTGTGATACATCTACCTTTGTATTAGATACCGGGAGTCCAGTTCACATATGCAATTCATTGCATGAACTTCAAATTGGTAGAAAATTTAAGGATGGCGAAAGATTCCTAAATATTAAGGATGGAAGAAATATTCCAGTCATAACATTTAGAACTCTTGAGCTTATCTTCAAAAATAATTATGTCATTTTAAGTGATTGTCACTATTGTCCATCTTATATGATGAACATAATATCCATTCAGTTTTTGATCCAAGATGGTTATAGTTTATCAATAAAAGAACATTATTATAATATTATTATGAATGATGTTACAATAATATAAGAACAATTAAGAAATGATATTTACATTTTATCATAGCCTATTAGTATAATGTACACATCAAATAAATGTCCAAAACTAGATAATGTTATAGAAGCTTATCTTTGGCACTATAGGCTCGATCATATAAATAAGAATAGAATTAACAGATTAGTCAAGGAGCAAATTCTTGATATCGATGATTGTGAATTATTGAATACCTATGAGTCCTGCCTTCTTGGTAAGATGACCAAATCATCTTGTACTGAAAAGGATGAATGGGCCACTGAGCTTCTGGGTCTAGTACATACTGATATATGTGAACCTATGAACACATATGCTAGAGGTGGGTTCTACTACTTCATTATATTTATAGATGATCTATCTAGGTATGGGTACATCTATTTTATGAAGAGTAAATTTGATTCATTTGAAATGTTCAAATGATATCGAAATGAGGTAGAAAAATAACTTGAAAAGTGTATTAAAACTCTTCGATCAGATCAAGGAGGTGAATATCTTTCTAATGAATTTTTGACATATCTAGGAGAGAATGAGATTTTCTCATAATAAACACCTCCTGGAACACCATAGGATAATGGTGTATCTGAAAGGAGGAATCGAACCCTGTTTAGATATGGTTTGGTCCATGATGGAGTTTGCAAGTCTGTCAATTTTTTTTGGGATTATGCACTTGAGACTGTTTATTTTATTTTAAATAATATTTTCTATAAGTTTGTTGCAAAAACTCTATATGAGATATGGACTGGGCGTAGGTTGACACTCTCTCACCTTAGGATTTGGGGATGTCAGATTTATATGAAATATTTATAGGCAGAAAAGCTTGGACCTAGATCTGATAAATGTTTATTTATAGGATATTCCAAGAAAACTAGGGATTATTACTTCTACCTTGATGAAGAGCAAAAGATATTCATCAGCAATAGGATAGTGTTTTTGGAAAAGAAGTTTCTTATGGAAGGAATAGCCGCCTCTAATGTTGAACTTAATAATAAAGTTCGATAGGTGGAAGAACCGACATATTCTAGTGAACCTGTAGAACTGAATTTGATAAGATCAAACGTAGAGCCCATTATAGAGGCACATTTGAGAAGATCTGATAGAGTACCACATCAATCGGATAGATAATATAGTTTCTTAGTCCAAAATGGTGATCCTGTTGAACTCGATGAGAATGATGAGAATTCGATTATCTACATAGATGCCATGTAGAGGTCCGACTCTAATAAGTATCTAGAAGCCATGAAGTCCAAAATAGAATCCATGAAGGTCAACAGTGTATGGACACTGGTTGATCCATCTGAAGGGGTAAAATCTATTGGGTGTAAGTGGATTTTCAAAAAAAAAAAGCATAAATGAGAAGGTGGAGATCTATAAAGCTCGTCTGATTGCCAAGAGATA
The DNA here is from genome assembly GCA_006176705.1 of Cocos nucifera. Classification (NCBI taxonomy): domain Eukaryota; kingdom Viridiplantae; phylum Streptophyta; class Magnoliopsida; order Arecales; family Arecaceae; genus Cocos; species Cocos nucifera. The sequence continues at coordinate 66,200 of QRFJ01002219.1, read as the reverse complement.
TCGTCAGCATTATAGTACTAACTATAATGAGATATTTTTTTTAGTGGCAATGTTCAAGTCCATTCGGATTATGCTTGCGATAGCGGCATACCTAGAGTATAAGATATGGCAAATGGATGTGAAAATAGCTTTTCTAAATGAAAAGTTGGACGAAGAGGTGTATATAATACAGCTTGAGGGTTTCACATCCATAGGTAAGTCCAAGGTATGCAAGCTTCAGAGATCCATCTATGGATTGAAGCAGGCATCTTGGAGTTGAAATATGCACTTTGATAAGGTGATCAGAATATATGACTTCGTTAAGAATGGAGAGAAACCCTGCATGTATAAATAGACTAACGAATCTGTAGTAGTATTTCTTATATTGTATGTGGATGATATTCTCTTAATCGAGAATGACATTCCTACATTATAGGAAATAAAAGTTTGGCTGTCATCATAGTTCTCCATGAAGGACTTGGAAGAAGCTTCCTACATCCTAGAGATGAAGATCTATAGAGATAGATTTAAAAGATTGCTTGGATAATTTTAGTCCATGTACATCGATACCATGCTGAAAAGGTTCAACATAAAAAATTTCAAGAAGGGCTATCTCCTGATAGGCCATGGGATTAGTCTCTCTAAGAGAAATTCTCCGACAACTCATCAAGAGAGAGAGCACATGAGTAGAATACCATATGCTTCGATAGTGAGTTCTATTATATATGCCATGACATGTACAAGACCAGACGTGGCATACTCACTAGGGATAGTGAGTAGATACTAGTCTGATCTGGATGAGAATCATTGGAAGGTTGTAAAGACAATCCTAAAGTATTTAAGAAATACTAAGGACTAGTGGCTCATCTATGGAGATGCTGACTTAAAACTTATGGGATATACTGATTTCAATTTTCAGTTAGATCATGATGATAGCAAAAGTGTATCAGATTATGTATTTACCTTGAACGATGGAGCGGTCTACTGAAAGACTTTCAAGCAGCATACTATGATTGATTTGGTGTGCAAGGCAGAGTATGTCGCGGCATCCGATGCTGCAAAAAAAGTTGTGTGGTTGTGAAAGTTCATTGGCAAGATGGGAGTGGCACCCTCCTTAGATAGTTCGGTTCTGCTATACTGTGACAGCACTGGAGTCATAGCTCAAGCGAAGGAGCCAAAGGTACATCAACATACCAAGCATATTCTACATCGCTACCATCTTGTACGAGAGATTATGGAATGAGATGACGTCGAGCTTCAGAAGATCGATGGAAAGGAGAACGTGGCCAACCCATTTACTAACGCTCTCGAAATCAAAGAGTTCGACAGTTACAAATGGAAGATGGGTATTCAATACTATTCTGAGTGGCTTTAGTCTAAGTGGAACTTGTTGAAAAATGTATCCTATAGCTAATCATTTAGATTGTAGATGGTTGAGCTAAATATAATTATACTTGAATTGTTAATAAATAAAATTATTTTTTCTGGCATTTTCATCACTTTGTGCATCTTTCTATAATGAACTATGTTGTAATGAAATCCTTAGGACTATTTAGACTCAACAAAGAAGGATTTGTCGTTTAGTCCCTAAATCAGTTCACGACCCAATGATTCGTTGTTACTCAGGACGACAATGTATTAATTATAGGTTGTTGTATGCCATAAGTGTTGGTTGTCCTCTTAACCAAGAAGTATGGAGATACTGTTATGGCATGCAGGTGAAGTGTAGGAATATATTTCACTGAACGTGATCCAACTACGGAGCTCTCTACTGTCAAGAGTTGCTCATGAAGGATATGGGTATAAGTATCTCTTAGACCTGAGACCACCATGGTGACTTACAAGTAACTCACTGTACTTAGGTACTGAACTATCTAAATTTCTAATTCAGTGATAGAAGGCTACTAGGTGCAGTCAAGTACTTTTGAAGTCTGTATGTGAGTCAAGATGGGATTGACCCCTCTAAGTATTGGAGCAAGTGCATCACTATATTTCAATTTAGCAAACCTTCGATTTAGGTGATCCATTCGATAGACACTAAATTTTGAAATACACCATAGATGACTTTTTAGGATTGATAGTTAAACCCTAGGTTATCTTTTAAGCATTGAGGTCAAGGGGATGAATTATATAGTAACCACATGCCATAGGTTCGTCATTATTGCGTTATGACTTTTCGATCTATCCGATCGTCGGATACCATTGCTAGATGGTCACATCGATTGGTATAGAAAATTAGTTTCTATGCTATCGACTTAGGATTTGAACCTATAGGATCACATACATAAAAAGTTTCTACCTGATCTATTGGCTGATCGAGAGTCCTAATGACCTAAGACTTTGTGGTCAAGAGTCCCACTGGACTGGGACTCTATGATCAAGAGTTTCACTGGACTGAAACTCTGAGTTCTACTTATCTGAGACTATCTGATCAAGAGTCCCACTGGTTTGGGACTCTAAGATTGCAAATTTCATTCATTTGGAACACTGGATTCAAGAGTCCCACTAGTTTGAAACTCTTCGGAGAGTTTTTTGTTGATGGGACTCTATTATCCAGACATCCATTCAATTAGAACTCTATGTTTATTGGAGGATTAATTAGTAATTTGATTGTTGATTAGCTCAATTTGATTGAGCGATGAGGTTTCGATCAAATCTAATCGAATTGGATTTGATTGGGTTTAACCCGATCAGGTCATAAGATGACCTAATCGTTATGGAAGATTCGACCTTAATTTGATCAGGGCCAAGACCTAATTAATTTCTAATTTGATTAAAATTTTATTGGATTGGGTTAAGCCTATTTTGGTTAAGTTTAACCTAAAATAATTGAGTCTAGATTAATTGGTTTGGTTGAAACCAATTTGGACCAAGTCAAATATGATTTGAATTTCAAATATAGTTTCTCCTTGCGCCACCTTTTTTTTTTGACCCACGTCCTCCTCTTGTTTTACATGAGATTTCAAACATAGAATTGGATGTGCGCCCCTCCTCTCTTCTACCTTTGACCTAGTCCAAGGGTTGGACCGATTCAAACTAGGTTGAATTTTAAATTCAACTTGGTTGGTTAGTAGTTCAAACCTCCTAAATCCCTGAACCTTATCCTCTCCCTGCACCAATTTGCTTCTCACACACATATTTGTGCATTTCTAAGAAAGAGGGCATGTAGAAGGAGAGTTCTTCTATGTGCTTCTCACCTATTTGGATGTAGAAATGGGATAACAACCATTTGAATTCGAATTCAAATGGTTAGATGGTTAAAACCACCCTGACCTCTCTTCTTATCCTTCCCTATGCCCAAACTCCATCGGATGGTAGCCAATTTAAAAATGTTTCTCTTAGGCATGCTTGGGTTTACATGAAGGATCAAAGAGGGGTGTGGAAAGGTTTCTTAGAGAGAGAATATCTAAGTGGGGTGCATCTTTTTGGGGTGGAAAAGTCAAACATTTATTTCCTGCACCACATCCTTCCTAATGCCATTTTTTCTTTTTTCTCTTATTGTCACTCATTTACAAAGGGGTTTGAAAGTGAGTGTAAGGGAGAGGGAGAGTCCCTCTACCCGTGAAAAATTGTTTCATGAGAAAATTCAAAAGAAAATGGGCATGAGAGGATTTTCGGGCATGAGGATTTTTTGAGTATTCAAAACCCTAGAGTTGGGACTCAGGATTCGGGCGAAGAAATCGAGTGCTGTGAGCATCGGATCGCCATCAAATTTGAAACAATACTTCATCATCCTTCAAAGCACACATTCTAATTATCTAGAGCATCCAGAAGATCAGAAAGAAGATGATCAATTAGATCGATCGAGATTAGCCATCAAAGATTCTGGCAAGAAGCTAGCACTCCGATAGAGCTGGTCAAGATCAGGAGCTCCGTGTGGACCAACCATAGAGGCTGGACAAGTGTGCATCTATAGCATGATGCCAAAGTATATTTTGGTTTATTCAGATTGTGAAGATCAGCTATCCATGCACAAGTATCAATTTCTGAACTCGAATCAGTCAGTAAATTCGATTTGCTGATCGATTATTTTTAAATTTTAAATTATATATTAGCATGTCTAGATCTTGAGTAGGATTTTTAGATATGATCATTGCATGCATAGATTAATTATAGATTAATCTAATGCTTCCACTATAATTTAATTCAAAAAAAGTTTCGAAAAGCATGCTTAAAATCATGCTCGATTTTCTTCAGAAGTTGTACATGCCGGTGGATGAGTAGATGCTGGTGGTCCCTGGATAGCCAATGTGGAGCTGGATGGAGTATGCTCCATTGTGACTTAGATGCGGAGCTCCATATAGTCTGCTTAGGGGTGGGGGTGAAAGCTAGATGGCATTTCGATGCTATCGTGATACTGCAATGAAATCATGTGTGGAACTTAAATTATATACCAATGCATTATAAACAACTCATAAGCCATAATTGACATTAAATATCATTTTCATATACACCTAATTAAATACATCCATAAATAATTCATAAACTAGCATGACCCATGACCGATGGAGGCGAGGGTTCTCTTAGCGGCCAGCATAGCTCATGGCCATCGGCATAGCTCAAAACCCATCGATAGGAGTTTTCTTATCGATCGGCATAGTTCAGGGTCGTCTATGGCTGCTGGCATAGTACGGTCTAAGGCTACCGACATGGCTTAGGACCGTCCATGACTGCTATATGGCATGGTCCAAGGCTGCCGGCATAGCCTGACCCAGAATCCACCAACACAGTCCAGAACCAACCGACAGGAGTTCTTTTAGCCACCAACATGACCCACGGCCAGCAGAGGCGAGGGTTCTCTTAGCAGACAGCATAGCTCACAACTGCCAACATGGCCTAGAACTCACCGACTAGGGTTTTTTTATTGATCGATATAGTCCAGGACTGTCCATGGCCATCGATAAGGCATGACCCAAGGCTACCGACATGGCCTAGGGCCATCCATAGCCATTGACATAGCACGGCCTAAGGCTACCATCATGGCCTGGCCCAGAATCTATCGGCACGATCCAAAATCAACCAATAGGAGTTCTCTTATCTACTGGCATGATCCACGATCGATGGATAATTATAATAATTATAATATTTATTAAATATTATAAATATTATTATAAATATTATAAATAATTAACAAATATTACTATCAAATTTAATAAAAAAAATTATATCTGTGGCTATAGAAAGACGATCGCACAGAGCTCTAAGAGTCACCGGTAGTGGCACTAGAGGAAGACGGTGGCACTAAAGATAGCCTGTGAGAGAGACACAAGATAGTGAGATACAGAGAGAGAAAGAAAAAGAAGAAAGAGAGAGACATCTAAAGATAGAGAAAAAGAGAAGAGAGAAGAGAGAGAAAAAGAGATAGAGAAAGAGAGATCTAGAGAGAGTAGGGAGGGGATGGATCGGATCGAGGGAAGAGAGGAGTGAGAGAGAGAGGAGCAGGGAGGGGGGGGTGAAGCCGAGGGAAGAGAGGAGGAAAGAGAGAGAGAGAGCAGTAAGGGGGTGGGTCGGGTCGAGGGAGAGAGGAGAGTAAGAGAGAGAGAGAAGGGAGGGGTTGAGGTCGATAGCCGAACTGACTGGGGAAGAAGGGGGAGGCGAGGGAGGTGGTGGAGCCGACAAACGAGCCGATCGAGGAAGAAGGAGGGGGAGGTGGTGGGGGCAGTAGCCGAGCCGACTAGAGAAGAAGGGGCAAGTGGGGGGGAGGTGGTGGAGTCGGTAGCTAGGTTGGTCGGGGAAGAAGGTGGAGGCAACGGTGGAGGTGGCATCGGCCAGGAAAGAAAGAAAAGATAGGGGAGGAGGCGGCACCGGCCAGAGAAGACAAAGGAGGTGGGGGACGAGGCAATGCCAGTCGAGGAAGGAAAGAGAGAGGAGGAGCCTCACTGATGGCGGAGAGGAGGGAGAGAGAGAGCGCTTGGAGGAAAATAAAAATGGAGGTGGGTGGATAGGATAAAACAACCTAACCTATGGTAGCGATTTTCAAACCGCTACCATAGATCTACGGTAGTAGTCTTTAGTAATCACTGTCGTAGATTAATAATAATTTTTTTTAGTTTTCTCTAAATATTATATAATTCTAAAATTTAATATCCATCTTTATCATTTATTATCTAAATAATTATTATTAGAGTATTGCCATAAAAGACTACCTCGATCTGATAGTCCTAGCTTCATCGATCAGTAAAATTTAATTTTGATGGTCACGAATGATGGTGCAATGATCTGATAGATGGAGAATATTGATGGATCCAAAAACTTACAATGATAATCTTGGTGCCATTTATAGCATACTATCAATATTTTATTTCAATCGAATATTGTTATCATGGTCAATTTAGTACAAAAAAATTTTGGCAATTAAATGAGAAATGAGTGATCAAAGGACCAGACAGCAATCAATTATAAGATAATATTTTAGATAAATAATCTTGGCTACTACTTAATCATTTTTATGATGGTGATTATAAAATTTAAATCATAGATCTGAGAACGATCCAAAATTATATGTTGCTCGATACCCTTCTTGGTTACTACTTTAATCATTTTTATGGTGGTGATTATAAAATTTAAATTATGGATCCAAGAATGATCCAAAACTATAAGTCGCTCGATAACCTTTCTTAAACTTATTTAGTAATTATGCTTATATTTTTGCAAAATCTGCTTAACATAAATAGTTCATACAGAAATAATTTAGATTTTATGATCATCGCCGTATAAAATGATTAAAATTATAGCAAAGATCATTTAACTAAAAAATTATCTCATAATCCAATACCATTTGGTCTTTTGATCACTTATTTTTTATTTAACGGCTAAAATCATTCCATACTAAATTTACTATAATAACGATATTTGATTGAAGTAAAATATTGATAGTGTACTACAAACAACACCGAGATCATCATTGTAGATTTTTAGATCCATCGATGATCTTCAACTATCAGATCATCATGCCATCATTTGTGATCATCGAAATCAAATTTTACTGATTGATGAAGCTAGAACCATCGAATCGAGGTGGCCTTTTATGATGATACTCTAATGATAATTATTTAAATAATAAATGATGAAGATGGATATAAAATTTTAAAATTATATAATATTTAAAAAATAATATAAAAAAGATATAGTAGTGGTTATACATAACCGCTACCATAGATCCAACCTATGGCAGCAGTTCTTCATAATCGCTACTATAGATGTATCTATAGCAGCAATTACATATAACCACTGTCATAGGTTTAGAACTATAGCAGTGGTTAGGAATAATCGCTGTCATAGGTCTGACCTATGGCAGCGATCAATCGCAGTCAATCTTAAGTGCTGCTATTATTCTCAATCTATAGCAGCGGTTGACTAACCGCTACCATATGTTTAATCTATTACAGCAGTTATATTGAAGTGCTACTATAGATCGGATCTATGGTAGTGGTTATGCTTAACTACTGCTATAGATGAATCTATAGCAGCAGTTGACGAATCTATAGCAGTAGTTATGGAGAACTGTTGCCATAAGTTGGACTTATGGTAGCGGTTAGGAGTGTTCTTTATGCCTAACCGCTGTTATAGATTCGACCTATGGCAGTGGTTCAATATAATTACTGTGATAGATTGTATTGCAGCAATTTTCAAAACTGCTGCAATAGTAGCACCGCCATAGTCCCATTTTGTAGTAGTGATTCTTGAAAAATAATTTTTCTAGGATGGAGGTCGTGGGAGGCTAATTAAGCTCGAAGAAAAAGTCTCTAAAGAGTGGCTAGCTATAGATCAAGTTGAACCCATCGAACCAATAGATCTAGTGGTTTCATCACCTCATAGATCTTATAGGATCTTCCGTCCTCCTGAAAAGTACTTGGATATACTTACAGAGGATGTAGAGAAAGTATCTCTTGTGGGAGATAAGGATCAAGTAGTTGATCTTAAAACCTATAACAAGGTGATGTCAGACATCGACTTCGAATGGTTGAATGCTATAAAGTCAGAAATTGACTCAATGTATTTGAACCAAGTTTGGATCTTAGTGGATCCATCAGAGGGTATTATACCCATTGGGTGTAAATGGATCTATAAAAAGAAGATAAGTGCAGATGGTAAGATAGAAACCTATAAAGCTAGGCTAATGGTGAAGAGTTATGGTCAACGTGAAGGCATTAACTATCTGAATGCCTGTAGTCGTGCTGAAATCCATCTGCACACTGCTTGCCATTGCAGCTTATCATGATTATGAGATTTGGTAGATAGATATGAAAACTGTATTCCTTAATAAATATCTTGAGAAAGACATCGATATAGAGCAGCCTTTGGATTTCACTTTCAATAATGGAGATCATAAAGTCTGCAATCTATATAGATCTATTTATGGATTGAAGTAAGCTTCTTGGAGTTAGAATACTCATTTCAATGATACGATCAAATCATTTAATTTTATCAAGAACGAGGAGTCTTGTGTTTACAAGAAGGTTAGTAGGAGGGCTGTTACATTTTTTATATTATATGTAGATGACATTCTCCTTATTGAGAATGATATTTTCATGCTGACCTCGGTCAAGAGTTGGTTGTCTAAGAAATTTTTTATAAAAGATTTAGGAGAAGCATCTTATATTTTAGGAATTAAGATTTATAGAGATAGATTGAATAGGATGCTTGGCCTTTCACAGAAGATGTACATAAAGGAAGTGCTGAAAAAGTTCAACATGAAAAACTCTAAGAGAGGACTATTATCCCTTAGATATGGTATTAGTCTCTCCAAGAAGATGTGTCCTAGCATACCTGAGGAGAATCAGCGGATGAGCAGTGATAGGAACGCGATGTTGTCGTTAAGACACCGTGTTTATCAGTTTAATCCGACTTCTTAAAATCATTAAAATTGCATAGATAGTAGTGAGTCGGGTCGAATCCACAGAGAAGGTAGTGTTTTTAGATTTGAAATCTTTGATTTTTTTGAGAAGAAAAGAAGAAAAGAATTTGAGTTTTTGGAATTAGGAGTGAAGTCAGAAAATTAAAAGTAAAAATTAAAAGATGCAGAAATTTAAATTTGGTACTAAGATCTACTAGTTAGATCTTAGCATCTACTTGCAAAGCAATAATTTAAAGTGCAGAAATTAAATTATAATAAAAATAAAAAGCAAGAAATTAAAATGTAAAAATAAAATTTTTATTAATTAAAATTTTAAAATTTAAATACATAAAATTTAAAAAAAAAAGATAATAAAATAAAATAGCCTGATCTCTGATCTTGGATCGGCATTGGCAGAAAGATGGTGTAGAAGCTCGGCTCTTCTTCTCGGCACCCGTTGCTTCGAAGCAGCCTTTAACCCATAGCCTGGCTTCGCCCTGTACCAAAGCTTCACCTTGATCGGAGATATTGATTTCTGGTGGCCTGGGGTCCTTTTTATAGAGCTAGGAGGGCTGGATATTTTTTCTAAAGGCAATATGGGACTAATAGCCTTTGTAATCATAAAAATATAAAGAAATTTGGATAAAATTTGAATCAAAATAGCTCTGATATGACTCTGATAAATCTGATAAAATCCAGCCGTTCAACAGGAATCCAACGGTCCAAAAATCATCAAAATCGGATGCAGATCAACTCAGATCGGGTCGGATTAAATTCTGGCCGTTGGATCGCGCTTGATGGAGGAAATCTGGCCGCAAATCATGCGCTTCGGAGAGTCTTGATCACCGCCGGCAGCTCATTCTGGACCGTCGGATCATCGCCTGGATCGAGCGCTGCCATCCGATGGTGATCCGCGTGATGTTTGTATCTGAATAAAATTCGGAAGCAACCACAGCCGTCCGATCCTGACCGCAAACAACCACATCCGTCCGATCGCGCAATAACTGTTCCCATGGACCGCGTGGACCGGCCGCACCGCACACCGCAACCAATCAGCGCCGCTGTTGTCGGACGAAAAGACTAAATTACCCTTGTGAGCCGCGATAAATTTCTGTAGACCCTTAAGGGGTCTAGGTCCACCACGTGGCAATCTCTGATTCGCCGGAATTTGCTGAGCTGGCGGTCCACGCCTGGATCGTGGACCGGCTGATGGCTTCAATGGCTGAGTCGGCTTTGATGGCTCGGCTTGGCTTGGTGGCTCGGCTTGCGGAGCCGGCTGAGCCATTTTCTTTTTTTATTTAATTTTTATTTATTTTATATTTTTAAAAATTCATATCTTTTTCATTTTAGCTCCGTTTTACTTGAAATTTATTTTGTTATGATCAAAAAAATGAGCTCTTTCTATTGATAATAAAATTTTATTTTTTTAATTTTTATTATTTTTTATTATTTTTTAATTAATTTTTTAATTAATAAAAATATGAATTTTTCAAAAATTATATATAAATTGATTAATAATTCTTAAAAATTAATATAAATTAATTAATAAATTAATACTTTTATTAATGAATTTATGATATTTATCAGTGTAAATTTAAATTATTTCTCCTTGGGACATGCGACAATTTTAGAAGAGAGAAAACTTCCATGAGGCCCCCTTCTATGTGAGGAAATTGAGTTTCAAAATTCTGAAAGAAAATAAAATATAGAGAGAGCTTGCGCAAGGTTTCAAGTGTGTGCATACCTTAGTGTTATGACCTAAAGTTCAGAAAGATTTTGTGTGAGCTACAAGTGTCGTGAGCCTACCAAATTTAGGACTCCTCCTCTACCTCCACTAGCTACTGGCAATCAGATAACCTAAAGAGTTCTTAGATAAGATTGAAGCAATTTGACGACTTAAATCATTGAAAATTCCGATAATTCGACTACAGACTCGAAGACTAATCGGACAAGGGCTCGTTGGATGACCATGAGGCCAACATACTGTGTGGCTACATCGCAAGAGGACTCCTGAGTTTGGATAAGTGACATCTACCCATCAGGATATTCGGGTGCCTAGAAGACAACCAAGGAGGGGGGGGGTAAATCGGTATTCAAATATAAACAATATGTTATGCAAATGATTGAAACCATAAATAATCAAATGTAAGAGCAAATAATATATAATTAAAGTACACCAAAACAAGAGAATTTTATAGTGGTTCGGTGCTCTCCAGCACCATCCACTCCCCTAAGCACACCTTAGAAATTCACTATATCATCCTACAAGATTACAGTCGATAGTCTCAGTGCACGAAAAATCACCTTTCCCTAAAAAAAATAGCTTGCTTAGAGTGAAAGTCTCAATTCGAATAGAACGCTCGCTGGAACATGTGACCCTCGAAATCCTACGACCCCCTTGCTCTCAAGAGCAATAGAAACTAAGTTTCTATCACCTGAGAGTGAAGTCTCGATTTACCGATAACTTCTTGAAACCGAGCCAAAACTATGATTTCTCATATATTCCACTCGAGAGCTCTCAAAAAAATCCAAGACATCTCTACACTGCCTAAGGCAATTTGTATTGGATTGAATTTCTGATTTCCACTTTATCTCTTCTTGTTTTGATCAAAGAGTCTCTCTTCTTCTGATACGAATCATAAAGAAAAATATATTAGTAATACACTGCTTAATGGGATCACTCATCAAAATCACTTAGGGGTCAACAATCTCCTTTTTATGATGATGAAAATATAGCACGCCAAAAAGGAAGAATAAATGTATCATCAAGAAACAATGCATCAAAATTTCTGTGCTAAAGCTCTCCCTTAGTGTATGCGTCATGAAATAATAGGCATTGAAATAACATCTTTCCATTGTATTTGTTTCGTTCCAATCATTTCATTTCTAAACATCTCTTCCTGAATTGTATTTTTATTGACATGATTATACATGTTATTTTGTATGTTAGATTAATTTGCATTGCCTATTCTTCTCATATTTCCTCCTTTGGTCAGCACAAAAATCACAACAACAGAAATCATAAAAAGCAAGAGCATAAAAAAAAGATGAATCATTGCAAGAGTGAAAACATAGAAGAATTATGTGGTTTACAAAAAAATGATCTCATACCAAATACGTAAACCAATAGGGGAAGAATTAGGATAAAAACAAATCAAGCCTTTTTTGATTTTCAGATGAATCTAGGAGTATTTAGGATGAATAAAGGAGACCAAAAAAGCAATCCAAAAAATTTAAGATTAAATATTTAGAGAGGACACATACACCAAGTTCACTCCGAATTTGAAGAGAACACTCCTTAGAGATTATAAAAATACTCACTAATTGATTCAGTTGAAACCAAATTCAAGCAAATTTAGATTATTAAATATGTCTCTAATAAATGATGTCTATTTCAAGGTTTTTGGTTCGAATGTCAAATAAGATTTGTCAGATGAGGCACAAGTGTTATCAATATTAATAGTATCTTTTTGCTAATTCCATAAGTCTGAAGTATTTTAAACCAAAGTATTGAGCACAACAACTCCTCATAGCAGTATATCGATCTGACCGTTATCAGTGCATACAAGATTTACTTTGCTCATAACAATAAATCAATTCAATCCTAAAATGACATAAGAATGCCACTAGGTCTATCTTCTATACACATTTTAACACCTCCATTGTCCTACATCAGTGTATTACACATCAATTTAATGAAGAATGTTTAAGTATAAAAAGACCATAAGTTAGTGTGTGTTAGATCAAATACATCTATTTTTTTTTAAAAGCTAATAAGATGTTGAATTCTACTAGATAATAAAATTACATACATGCACAAGTACTAAATAATATAATCAGACCACCTGCAGTTAAAGTAAAGTAAAGATGCCACATACTTCGAGAGCTTTCATTTACATTCTTACCATTCCAAATACTTACACGTTCAAGAAGGAGCTCATCGGGTGCACAACTTTTAATATTCATTTTCTGACACACTCTGAGCACTCCGATGTACCTTTGAGTATGGCCAATGAAAAATACCTATCCTGAATTATCCGACTTATAGTCCAAAGGAAGGAATCCAGCTCACATCGTTGCTCATTTTAAATTCACCTCTGCATCAACTTAGTAACTCTAAAAAGAATTCATCATACTCCGAAATGATTCATCTTCAACATTTAAAACATAAGAAGGTCTTATTCTTTTTTAAAATAGGTGGGCTACAAGTTTCTCTGAAAAATTATTTGTAATAAGAATTGCTAATCTCTCATCCACCCAACTCAGTCTGTTAAGTCCATAAGTGCTTTATAACTTATATACAGATTTGGAAAGTGATGATTTCAAATTTGGATGGTTGTCTACAAATACCTTCTTTGACAATATAACCATTTAAAAAGAGCTTTCCCAATCCATTAAAATAACTTAAAAATACCCCCCCCCCCTCATATAACAACGCAAAAGCAATAACAACTATACCTCTACTTGCTAACAGGGCATATGTTTCATCAAAGATATTCTATCTGATTATATCCTTTAGGCAATAAATCTAGCATATTTTTTACAACATACATGTTATCTTAAATTTATTCCTAAATACCCATTGACAATATAGGATGATTTAGTCTAATTTCCAACGCATTCAATACTTTTTCGTTCAAATGGTTAGTTCATCTTTAATGGCTAGCAACCAATAAAGTCTTAATTCAGTTCTTCTATTTTTAAGTTCTATTGAGAAACAATGCACAGGTAAATCAAATGTATCTAAAAGAGGATCAGTTCTACTCCTTGTGACGGATCACCTAAAATCAATTCCTTGGTATTACTGTCATCATCCTCACTTCCTGGTAGAACCTCTATGACAATTAAAGAGCTTCAACTCATATCCTTAATCTGTCAATAATGTTGTACCCCGAGTTATCTTGACATATAAATGTTGTCCTTAACAGTTAGCTTCTTCATTTCCATCTTCGAGAATTCCTAATCACATCAAAAACGCTTCTTTCTCGAAGAATGATGACTTAGCTTCATCAAAAATGACATATAATTGATCTTCAACAACTAAAGATTATTGTGAAGACCAACCTCTGCTAATAAGAGATCTAAGAATCATACCTCCATCGCCTTATATCAAATTTGTCTAGATTCTTACCATTCTATGACTAAAAATATTGCAACCAAAATATGAAAAAATTAATATAGGTCTTTCCTTCCAAAACTCATAGAGGTTTCCTTAAAATCAGGCGAATAGAACCTCATTAGGATGTAATACGCCGTGTTAATGCTTCAACCCAAAAGTAATTTGGTAAGTTCTTCATAAATGGTACGGCATATCAATTAAGTTCTATTCTTTCTCTCAAATAACTCCATTTTGAGGATCTAGGTGCTAAAAAATATGTTCATGCATTTCATTGCACCTTCTTCAAAGTAATTATTTCAAATCTATCCATAAACACTATGGCATACAAACAGTAGAGTTCCTTCACTGTGATTTTCTGTAAAACAGTAATGTTTGAAAATAAGAAAATGCTTCATCCACTCTATAGCAAAAATAGACGCAAGTAAAACGAGATAATCATCAACGATACTGAGACCATCTCTCCTCCTAGGCTATGGCCAGAGTCCAAACAAATCTCATGAACATTCAATGGCCCTACGAAGTTGAAACTTACATTTTGGTTTGAAACGCCCTCCATCGTTGTTTTACCCGAATTGGCAACATCACAAACATGATCAATTGAAAAATGTGTTTTTTGGGTAAAAAGCCCCCTTTAACTAAGTCTTATATGCAATTTATAAAGAGACAAACTAGATGACCTAATCTCTGTGCCAAGCCGACTAGTTTCTTTTATATTACATTCATTGCCAACTAGGCATTGGCCACTCTTCATAGCAATCTCAAGATCACCATGTAGATCGTTCCCAAGCTAAATCCATAATTTTAAAAATCAATTCAAGGAACTAGAATACTTTGCAACAAGAAGATCAAATGAGACTTAAAATCTCTTCAAAGTTGACTAATACAAGCAAGTTATATTTTACAATTACACGTAATAATATATACTACAAAGATCGAAGATAACTGAATTATCAAGCCAATATTTACCTTGCATATTGCCAAAGGTACAACCTCCCCCTTCCTTTCCTTAGGTGACCAATTTGCTTGTCATGCTACATATAACCGAGCAGCTGCTATCTAAATACCAATCCTTTTGATCCTCCCGACTGCAGCATCTCACAAACAATCAAGTGATAAGTAGTACCCAAGTCTCTTGACTTTAGAGTAGTAGAAATGTTCCTTTGGACCAAATGCTTTAACATGCCCTTGCAAACTCTTCTAGTTGCAATCACAAGTCTGTTCCTAATCTTTTGAATTAAAGCAAATGTATGAGAAGTGCTATTATGACGGGTGCAGTGAAAGAAATTTAGAAACTGATTTTATCTTGGATTTATATCCAGTCCGGTCTCCAAAACTTTCTTTGACTATTTAAAAATCATCGGCAAATTTTCAGAACATAAGTAAACTTTATCACTAAAGGCTAATTATCCCAATTCATCCTTTAGATTTGTTTCTCTTTTAACTTATTGTGGCTTAACGATACCTCTTTTTCCTTCAAAGGTTTGAGTCATTTACTTAAGATTTTCCTATTTTTGAAGCTTTCTTTTGAAATCTTTCATCAATCAAACAACATCTGAGCTTATCAAAAATACAAATCTAATCAAAAGTGGAGGATACCTCATCATCAATGTGCCTGAAACATAGTTTGCCTTCATTTTTATTGCTCCTCCATCTGACTCATCGCATGTCAGGCCCAAGTTGCTGCTAACATGACTTTCTTTCTTCTTTGGCCCCTTCTTTCAACAGAAAACATCCCCTAAAATGTCCTGGCTCTTGCATTCATAGCACAGACGAGATCTCTCTTTTATTTCTTTCTCCCTACGGCTCTCGCTAGGAATTCTCTTCTTGAATCCTTGTCTCCTCTTTCCATAAATTTCTTGAATTTGTGATCACCAGGGCCATGTTTTCAAAAATCATTTTCCTCCTCACAATCTTCTTCTCATTCACCCAGGATTTCACGCTCTGTTCTTCTCCTGTTGCTTCCCATTGTGCGAACATGCACCATGTGCACAAGATCCAATGAGCTCCTCTAGTGGTAGTGTGTTCAGATCTTTATTCGGAGGCTGTTACTTGGCTTTCATGACCACGCAAAGACTGAGGACCTTCTCACCAATTCACTATAGTGTAAATTTACCAAGCTTTTAATCAAATAATATCAAGAATCTTGTCATACATGCAGTCGAAAGAATTCAGTGCCGTCAACTTGAAATAACCAATGTGAACAAGCATTAATTTAGTTTCTTTACTTGATTGTTCCCTCATATGTGACCCCAAAGTCTGTCCCCAAATTTTGCAGGCCTGCAAAGTGGAGATTCGTTAAAACTCATTTGCATCAAGGCACAAAGAGTAATTCATTACTTGGCATTTAATTGGATAATTTCTACTATCTTCATCCCATCCCTCTTGACTTAGGAGGGATGTGCCCTATGACAATGATTGTCAGGTGTGTGGGCCCATTATGACAATGACACTTCCATTCATATTTAAGGGCTTGAATGAAAATAGCGCAGCTAGCCTTTCCAAATAAAGGTATAGTTTGGATCCATTAAAAAGAGGTGGCCTAGTGTGGATGCCCTTCAACAAGTGAACCCCTAGTTGGGTGACATGACTCTTGTCTCTAGTGAATACGATCAACAATAGTAAGAACTTGGCGCTCTGAATACCAATGTTGCCTAGCATAGACACCGCAAGAGGGGGGGATGAATAATTCAAAAATAAAATAGATATGTGTATGCAAATAATAAAACTAAATAAATCAAATACAAGAGAAATAGAAGACATAAATGTAAAACACACACCAATCAAATAAGATTATAGGGTCGGTGCTCTCCAGCCACCTACGTCCACTTCAGCAAGCACACTCTTGGAAATGTGTCACTATAATCCCGCAAGATTATAATCAGATAGTTTCGGCTTTCACTATCCAAAAAATTAGTGGTTTTTTTCGTGATGATTGAGTTAGAAAAAGAAAAATTTTATAATGGAGAGCAGCAACAGCCATTCGGAACAAAAAAATCTGACCTAAGAATGTCCCAAAAAAGTTACGGGCGTGGTCTCGAGATCTCTCGATTTACTCGAGATGCCCACCAGTAAACGAGGCTTCTCAGGTTGATAAGAATGCGCATCATCTCAGTCGCATGAAAAATTACTTTCAAAAAAATGCTTGCTAAGATCGATATCTGATTTTGAACAAGAGTCTTGCTAGCAATCGTGAGATCTCTCGAGAATCCTACAGACCTCTCACTCTCAGAAGCCAGAAAATCGTTTTCAATCATCAGAGATGGAGACATTCGAGATTCACTTCAATGTTCCAAATCGACCAGAGCTCATTTGCTTGCTAGCCACTCAAGAGCTCTTGAAAAAATCGAGGAGACTCTCGAAGACTGCTCCAAGGAATTTAGAGATGAAATTCATTTGATTTCCACTTTATGACTTCTTGTTGGGTCAGAGCCTCTTTCTTGATATTGGAATTAACTCAAATAAAAAATATCGTAATCACTTGCTTTCATGTTTGCGTCATCATCAAAAACTTAGGGGGTCAACAATCGTGTTTTGAACACATAGTTGTAATAGTAAATAGTTACAATTATCGACCTAGTTTTCAATTCAAAACTTGTAACACTATTTAAATCCTATGTAGGGTTTCTGATATGAAATAGATAATTAAATTTTCATTGCATTTAAGAATTTTAAAAAAAAATTTTGAAAGCAACGCTAGAAATCCTGCACTAAAAAACCTAGTAGTACTTCCGCCATTCCCTCTCCCAAGTGCTCCAACCCATTCTCTATCCCATTCAACCCTCACTCTGTCAACCCTCTCCCTCAAAGAATACATTCTCAATGGGTGGGCAGTGACCCATCAGAAAAAAGTATTTTGTTGTCTAAAAGAAATAAGATTTGAGATAGGGAGTGCATCAAATTCACGAAGGTGGATCACTTGTGTTTACTGAAATTGCCACTTATCCCAATCTATGAGAGAGTTTATGGAATGCAAGATAGAGTCACACAATCACTAGAAACAAGTTAAGGAGGTAAGATTATATTTTGACAGTTGGAAAACTAGGGCAATTATTGCAGACATTGTTAGAAGGGTAAGAGGTTGATGATCAGCAGGAAAAGGATTTTCATCCTACTATTAATCGAGATATGCTTGGACTTGAAAGAGATTTGGCTAAGCATTGAGTACCCGAGCATGTCTTTTTACAATCCAAATCCTGGCACTAGATTTTATCCTCCCAGATGCCAATTATGATTAAGTGAAAAAGGAAGATGTGGGATCTTATTCACATTTTGAAGAAAGAAAAATTAATTTTCCGAACCCAATGATAAGACAATGCAAAACAAGATGACAGCCCAAGCTGCATTCTTTGAAAAATCCTTATTCTATCTTCCAAGAGTTTGGTTGGATAGGAAGGTGAACTATGAAATGAAGCACTTTGACAGTTATCGATGAAGACTCCTTGAAGAGGATGGATTCAAAAAGTTAATAGGATGGTCAGGTTGATGATGAAGAAGAGCC
>QRFJ01002219.1:0-47743 GCA_006176705.1 Cocos nucifera | reverse complement strand
AAGTTTGATTCAATGGGTGCTGGAATGGTGACTAAAGGCGGTTTTAATTCTGGAGGTAAATTAATGTGATCCTGCTTAAACAACTCCATTGACATTTCATTACATGCCTTTTGATTTTTATAAGAAGAACCAGCTTCTAGGGTTGAAGGGAATAGGACATTAGGTTTATAAGTCTCGGGTAAATCATCTATTCTCTTTTCCCTTATTTCTATCTCATTTAAACTGGAACTAGCATCAGTACTAATTCCTGGCTTGGGTTCTTCTATGTGGTTAGTCTCAGTACTAACCAGTTCCTCTAAATTTTTATTTTGGCTAGCATCAGTACTAGCCTCTCTCACCTGGTCTTGGTATGGGTCCATAAGAATCCTATAGCTTTTAAGTTCAGGAATTACTTTGGTATTCTCAAATTGGAGATTCTTAGATGAAACATTAGATTGATAATTTAATCCAGGTGGTTGGTGGTCATTAGGTGGGTTGTTTGAAATTGGTAGGTTCGGTAGTTGATCTAGTTCTCTCCTCATGTTAGACTCAACTAATTATCCTATTTGAGCTTCTAGTCTGGCGATAGATTGCTGTTGAGTTAGAATTAATTGTTGAAGTTGGTTAAATCTATCATCAGCTAGATTGGTCTGTTGAGGAGGTGGGTATGAAGGCTGATTATAATATGATGGCTGGTTAAACTGACTAGGCTGACCATTATTATAGGCATAATTTTGATAATTTTGCTCAAGTGAAATTTGGGTCTGAGCCTGAGTCTGTTGGGATGTCCAAGAAAAATTAAAGTTACTCCAATCTGAATTATATGAATTTGAAAATGGATCATTAATCAATTTGGAGTATCCTTGAGTAGCTTGAACTTGTTCTTGGATAAAATATGGAAACTGTGCAGTCATAGGACATTCACTTACATGATGGGTTGGACTAGCACAGATTGAATAATTCTCCTGATAATTAGAAGATGATGTGAATTGTGCAGGAGATTGTTGACCTAGGGTTAGGAGTTGATCTATTTTCTGAGCAAGAAGGTCAACTTTATCTAATTTTTGGACTATTAGATTCATATTAGCCATTTGATTATTATGTTTAATGTGAATCAACCATTCAATTAAGTTCAACTAAATCAGAAAAAGTGATTTCCTACCATGCATGTATTAGTGTAACCCTAATGTATGGTTCAAAAATTTTTAGAATTTTTTTTATTTTTTTATTATTATTATTTTATTATATTAAAAATTAATTTTTTTAATTATTTTTATTTATTAATTTTAATTTAATTTAATTTAATTTAATTATTAATTTTTAGTTAGTTTAATTTTTATTTTATTTTATTTTTATTTTATTTTTAGAGGAGTAAGAAGAAGAAAGAAAGAAGAGTTCTAAAGAAGAGGTCCTAAGGAGTCCTAGAACTAAGAAGAGAGAGAAGAATTAGGTTTAATTAGGTTTGATGTTGGTTAGCAATCAAGTTGGTCAATCAATCCTGACTAAGGGTTATCCTAGATCTAGACAGCTCCTAACTGCCAAGGTCACCTTCAAGCCCTCCAAGTGTAGGATTAGCCAATCAACTAGCCAGGTAAGTGTAAGGTCGGTGGGAGTCCCCCCGTTGCTTGCCTTAGACACCAATTGTGCTTGGCCAGGTAAGCGAACGGAACCAATTAGAAACCACCTTCCTTCGGGCGCAGTCGTCCCTGAACCACTTTCCTAGACACCAGTCAAATTGAACTTATCCTAACCCGGTTCAACTCTTAGGATTCCTTATCCTATTGAGCTCGAGTTCCTAGGGTTGATGTCTAATTGATTTTAATTTAAAGGCTTAGGTCAATGCAGGATGTTGGTTGGTTGTTTGTGGGCTAAGGAAGGGTGATCAAATCCCCACCTTATCTTGTTTAATTGGGTTGTGCCCTTAATTTGATTTAATATGAATATGCACGAAAAAAAAAAAAAATTCAATCAAAGGGTTCTTATGCAATTTAAACTAGATGCATGCAACTAATTGAATTCTGAAAGGCTTACCTTGCCTCCAGCAATCACCAAAAAAAATAAAAATAAAAATAAAATAAAAATAAAACTAATATGATGCATGCTCTAAACAGTTAGGATTTCTAATCTTATCATGAGGCTTTTAATTAGGTTTAAATGAATATTTTTTTAAATTAATTTAAAAATAAAATAAATAAATAAATAAATAAAAAGAAAAGAGGACTAGGGTTAGGATTGATCTCACCAGGCAAAACTTCTGATTCTTTTTGTTCTTTTTTTTTTTTTCTACAAAATAATAAAAAAAAATTAGTAAGCAATAATTAAAAATTTTATTTATAATTTAATTTATAGAAAAAAATCAAAGAGAATCAAAAATTTAATATCCGTGCCTTCCCCGGCAACGGCGCCAAAAACTTGATAGGAACGCGATGTTGTCGTTAAGACACCGTGTTTATCAGTTTAATCCGACTTCTTAAAATCATTGAAAATGCGTAGATAGTAGTGAGTCGGGTCGAATCCACAGGGAAGGTAGTGTTTTTAGATTTGAAATCTTTGATTTTTTTGAAAAGAAAAGAAGAAAAGAATTTGAGTTTTGAGGAATCAAAAGTGAAGTCGGAAAATTAAAAATAAAAATTAAAAGATGCAGAAATTTAAACTTGGTACTAAGATCTACTAGTTAGATCTTAGCATCTACTTGCAAAGCAATAATTTAAAGTGCAGAAATTAAATTACAATAAAAATAAAAAGCAAGAAATTAAAATGCAAAAATAAAATTTTTATTAATTAAAATTTTAGAATTTAAATACATAAAATTTAAAAAGAAAAGATAATAAAATAAAATAGCCTGATCTCTGATCTTGGATCGGCATTGGCAGAAAGATGGTGTAGAAGCTCGGCTCTTCTTCTCGGCACCCGTTGCTTCGAAGCAGCCTTTAACCCATAGCCTGGCTTCGCCCTGTACCAAAGCTTCACCTTGATCGGAGATGTTGATTTCTGGTGGCCTAGGGTCCTTTTTATAGAGCTAGGAGGGCTGGATATTTTTTTCTAAAGGCAATATGGGACTAATAGCCTTTGTAATCATAAAAATACAAAGAAATTTGGATAAAATTTGAATCAAAATAGCTCTGATATGACTCTGATAAATCTGATAAAATCCAGCCGTTCAACAGGAATCCAACGGTCCAAAAATCATCAAAATCGGATGCAGATAAGCTCAGATCGGGTCGGATTAAATTCTGGCCGTTGGATCGCGCTTGATCGGAGGAAATCTGGCCGCAAATCATGCGCCTTCGGGAGTCTTGATCACCGTCCGGCAGCTTTCTGGACCGTCGGATCATCGCCTGGATCGAGCGCTGCCGTCCGATGGTGATCCGCGTGATGTTTGTATCTGAATAAAATTCGGAAGCAACCACAGCCGTCCGATCCTGACCGCAAACAACCACATCCGTCCGATCGCGCAATAACTGTTCCCATGGACCGCGTGGACCGGCCGCACCGCACACCGCAACCAATCAGCGCCGCTGTTGTCGGACGAAAAGACTAAATTACCCTTGTGAGCCGCGATAAATTTCTGTAGACCCTTAAGGGGTCTAGGTCCACCACGTGGCAATCTCTGATTCGCCGGAATTTGCTGAGCTGGCGGTCCACGCCTAGGATCGTGGACCGGCTGATGGCTTCAACGGCTGAGTCGGCTTTGATGGCTCGGCTTGGCTTGGTGGCTCGGCTTGCGGAGCCGGCTGAGCCATTTTCTTTTTTTATTTAATTTTTATTTATTTTATATTTTTAAAAATTCATATCTTTTTCATTTTAGCTCCGTTTTACTTGAAATTTATTTCGTTGTGATCAAAAAAATGAGCTCTTTCTATTGATAATAAAATTTTATTTTTTAATTTTTATTATTTTTTATTATTTTTTAATTAATTTTTTAATTAATAAAAATATGAATTTTTCAAAAATTATATATAAATTGATTAATTAATTCTTAAAAATTAATATAAATTAATTAATAAATTAATACTTTTATTGGTGAATTTATGATGTTTATCAGATCCTATCTTCAAAAGCTATATATACATATAACCATACATTCCACGGATCATCATTAGCAGATACTGATGCATGAAAAACTTAGTCGAGAGACTAGATTTCTTATTTGAGAATTCAATAGTGAGGGATACTATTAACTTATATAGATCTTGATGATAGAAGGTCTACATCAAGATGCATATTTCTTTGTAATGATAGTTCTACAAGCTAAAAGAGTTCTAAGTAATCAATTATTGCTGATTCTACTATGAAAGCTATGTATATCGCTACCTCAAAAGCTATGTATATCGCTACCAACAGCTGAGACTGAGCTAATCTAGTTGTAGGTTAGTCGGTTCAGTCTGAAACTAGATCGGCTTAGTTTTTATGGGACTGTTTTGTGTACATGGATTGTTTGGGTTTAGAAAATTTTTCTATGAGCTTAGAGCTTGATCCTTTTGTAAAGTATATATACTGAAAATAAGTCAAGGATAAAAATAATGCTGAATTCATTGAAATAAAAAGCTCTTTTCTTCCAAAAAATTCTTATGCTCTCTTTCTCTTTGTACTCTTGAATCTATTATTTTTGCTTCCGCATTGATCCTAGGTGTTTGTTCCTTGTTGCTTGGCTAATCACCAACGGCCATGCTAGTTTGAGAGAGAAAATAATTTTTCCAATAAATGATATCAGAGTGGTGTTGTATAGAAGAAAGAAAGATACCTAGGATTTCTACATCCAAGATCTGTTGCACCAGATTTTATACTAAAATCTTCTTGTTTTCTTCTTGATTATCTCTAGATTGAGGTGGAGAGTTGTTGCACGAAGGAGAGATGATATAGAAGATTATAAGGAGAATCCAGGGCCCATAGATCTTCATTAAAGGGTAGCTTTGCTGGTGTGTGATCGAAGAAGGGTGTTAGGATTTTGCACTTGACTTGATTGTAGTCATGTAAACAAGTGGATTCAAGATAGATTTCAAAAAGTTCAATGGTAAGAAAAACTTTACTCTATGGCAGCAAAGGGTAAAAGACTTGTTGGTTGAGCAAAGGATCTACAAGGTCTTGGTAAGAGAAAGGTCGGAAAAGATTAGTACTAAGGACTAGAAAGAGTTGGAGAAAATTGCTTTTAGCACAATTAGGATGTGCTTGGCCGATTAGGTATTGTCCGAGGTTTGCACAAAGACTACAGCAAAAGAGCTCTGGATGAGACTAAATAACACATACATAGAGAAGAATATGACAAACAAGCTGTAGTTGAAAAAATAGCTGTACAGTCTGAGGATGTTCGAAGGCGAAGATCTTGTTGCACATATCCAAAGATTCAATCAGGTGTGTTCTGAGGTGATGAGTTTGGATGTGAAGATCAATGAGGAAGATCGAGCATTGCTGCTACTTTGTTCTCTTCCGAATTCTTTTGATGATCTCATAATAATTTTAGTTTATGAAAAGAAGATCCTAAACTATGAAAAAGTTATTGGTATACTCAGATCAATGAGCAAAAAGAAAAGATCTACAAAGAAGATCCTAAGTCTGAGATCTTAGCTATGAATGAAAGATAGAAAAGATCAAAGGAGAAGGCAAGAAAAAAATCCAAGGGCAGATCAAAGTCTCGGGATCAAAAGAAGATATTGAAGTGCTACAAATGTCATCAGCCTAGACACCTGAGGAGAGATTATCTCCTTTTGAAGTCAGAATAAAGGAAGGCCATAAGAGTGATGATACAACTTTGATAAGTAGTGGAAAAGACCTGTTAGTTATATCAGATGGATCCACAGAGTGCGATACTATATCGATTTAGGATTCAACATGCTCTCACCACTATATTTCTTATTGAAAGTGATTTGCTACCTACCAAAAGATCGATAGTGGAAGTATTAGTCTTGGAGATGATCATCCATGCAGAGTAGCCAAAGTTGGCTCGATTAGAATGAGGATGTACATGAGGATGTACGATGGGATCATTTGTACATTATCAAATATCAGGCATGTACTGGAGTTGAAAAAAAACTTGATCTCTTTGGGCTACTTGGAGGAGCAGGGTTATGCTTTTAGTAGCTAGGCTAGGAGTGGATGCTTGAAGATTTTTAAGGAAGCTTTGGTGGTGATGAGAGGTAGAAGACTAAGCAATAATCTTTACAGAATGGCAGGCTCAGTGGTGAATGATAGTACAAAGGTGCTAGCGGCAGTACAGGAGAAGCAGATTTTATATTGGCTATGGTACTATCGGATGGATCACATGAGTGACCGTGGACTCACAGAACTTAGCAGAAGAGAGATGATCCTAGTCCTAAAAAAGGACATGGATTTATGTGAGCCGTGCATCTTTGGCAAATAGTATATGGTGAAGTTTGCCAAAAATACCAAGCACAGCGAAGGGGTGCTAGATTTAGTACACTCAGATGTGTGGAGACCAGCTCCTGTATCAGCTAGAGGTGGGGCAAGATACTTTGTCACCTTCATTGATGATTTTTCAAGAAAGATGTGGGTTTATCTAATCAAAAAAAAGTTAGAGGTATTTGTCCGATTCAGAGCCTGAAGAGCTATGGTAGAAAATAAGTCAGGAAGATAGATGAAGTGCCTGAGGTCGGATAATAGAGGAGAGTATACAAGCCTAGAGTTCAGAAGGTATTGTGAGAAAAATGGTATCAAATGTCATTACATGGTGAAGATGACTCCCTAGCAGAATAGTATTATGGAAAGGATGAACCGAACACTGATCGAGAAGGCACGAAGTTTGAGGCTGCAGACATCACTTTCAAAGTCCTTTTAGGATGATGCCATAATTTTTTCTTATTTTCTTATGAATAGGTCCCCTCATCGCAAGCTAAATGAAGGCATTCCAAAGAAGGTTTGAAGTGAAAAGAAGGTGGAGCTTGGCCATCTGAAGATCTTCGGTTGCATAGCCTATGCACATGTAGAGGCAACTAAAAGGAGTAAGTTGGATTCTAAATCTTAAAAGATGACATTCATAGGATATCCATAAGAAGTCAAGAGGTAATCCTGAAGCATAGAAGGCAGTGATCAGCAACATCATTTTTGATGAAAAGAGCATCTTGGAGAGGTCTGAAAGCACGGAATAAACTAAAAAAATCAAGGTGAATAGTGGTGGCCAGTCAGAGATTGAAGGCATGCAGATTACATTCACTTACAGGAGTGTTCCTGTTGAGGTAGAGCTGGGCAAAAAAGTTGTCTCAAATTGAAAATCAGCATGAAAGGCCAGCAGTTCAGTTAGATGTGCAGGAGCAGCCACAGACATCAGGCAGGAGTAATGTGCTAGTGGGAGTGGCTTTGCATAAGCTTCAGTATATTGTTAGAAGATCAGTCAGATATATCATTGATGAGGTTATCTCCTATTCACTTATCACTACTAATGGAGATCCAGAGAATTATGCAGAGGCCATAGAGAGTGAGGACCATGAGTCTTGGATGTAGGCCATGATGGAGGAGATGGAGTCACTGAAGAAAAATAAGACATGACAGCTAGTGGATCTTCCAAAAGGTGCTCGACTTATTGGCTCAAAGTGGATATTCATAAAGAAGGAGTCATCTTCAGAATAAGATGGAGTTAGATTCAAGGCAAAGCTGATAGCAAAGGAATATTCACAAAGAGAAGAGATTGACTACACAAAAATTTTCTTTTCTATGGTGCATCATACATCTATTCATGTTTTGCTGTTATTGGTAGCACAGCACAACATGGTGTTGGAACAGATAGATGTGAAGACTACCTTCCTTCATGAAACTTTAGAGTAAAGAATTTACATGAAGCAGTCAGATGGTTTCATAAAGATTGGACAGAAGAAAAAGGTGTGTTTACTGAGGAGGTCACTATATGGCCGAAAATAGTCCCCTCATCAGTGGTATCACAGATTTGATAGTTTTGTTTTGAGCTTGGGATTTGTTAAATATGAACATGATAGTTGTGTCTATGTCAAGAATGTAGATGAGGAGAATGCCCTGTACCTGCTATTATATGTTGATGATATGCTCATAGTCAGTAGAAGCATGGAAGTTGTGAAAGGACTGAAAAGGGCATTATTAACTGAATTTAAAATGAAGGATCTGAGTCCAACACTAAAAATTCTTGAAATGGAGATTTGCAGAGATAGATGCAAAGGAGTGCTCCATTTGTCATAAGGAGGATATGTCCAAAAAGTTCTGGGGAGGTTTGGGATGGAGAAGGCCGAACCTATTGAAATACTATTATCGAGCTATATGTCTCTCTCCAAGTATCAAAGCCTCCAATCAAAAGAGTGGAGAGAGTACATGGATAGAATCCCTAATGTGAATGTTATAGGCAGTGTGATGTATACTATGGTGTGCTGTAGATCAGATATAGCACATGTAGTAAGCACTGTTAGTAGATATATGACTAACCATGGAAAAAAATACTGAAAAGCATTGAAATGGATATTGAGATATTTGCATAGAACAAGAGATTTTGGTTTGGTATTTGATGGACAGTCTGGAGGATTTGAAGATGGAAGTTTGGGTTCTCTTGAAGGATTTATTGATGCAAATTATGCTGGTGATCTTGATACAAGAAGGTCTATGATTGGATATCTCTTTTGCATGTATGGTGGTCCAGGGTCTTGTAGATCAATCCTTCAACCAATCATGATCTTGTCAACCCTAGAGGCTGAGTATATTGGAATTACTAAGGCTGCAAAGAAAGTCCTATAGCTTAGAAGGCTGATTGTAGAGATGGGGGTGAAGTATAGCAAGGTTACACTATACAATGATAGTCAGAGTGCTTTGCTGCTGGCACAGACCCAATATATCATGCACGCACAAAGTATATAGACATGAGGTACCATAGGATCAGAAAGCTGGTGAAGGATGGTGAAGTAAAACTGATGAACGTCCATACAAATGAGAATCAGTCTGATGCACTCACAAAGCTACTCCCCAAAGACTGCTTTCAAATGTGTGTGGCACGGATGGGTCTACTAGGAAGAGTTGAGTTCACAAGGACTTGGAAGTACTAAAGTAGAGAATGTGAGCTCAGAAGTAGCGCTCCCAAGTCTTAGAAATATGAGAAAAAAGATCATGAAAAGATGAAAGCAAGCTAGAGGAGAGATCACTTTAGATAAGCAAAGTTCAAGAACTTAATCGGCTTACCCTGAGACTGGATCGGCTAAGTTGGAAACTAGGCCAACTCAGTCTTAGACTGGGTTGGCTATGTCTCAGATGAAAACCTAGATAGAAAGCAAGTTTTCGAGACTGCTGGCATGGTACACAACTAGGTCGGCTTAGTCTCAGACTAAGCCAACCTAGTCGTAGGTTAGCTGGCTCAGTCTGAATCTGGGTTGGCTCAATTTTTGTGGGACTATTTTGTGTACGTGGGTTGTTTAGATTTAGAAAGTTTTTCTATGAGCTTAGAGCTTGATCCTTTTGTAAAGTATATATACTAAAAATAGGTCAAGGATGAAAATAATGTTGAATTCATTGAAATAAAAAGCTCTTTTTTTTCAAAAAATTCTTGTGCTCTCTTTCTCTTTGCACTCTTAAATCTATTATTTTTGCTTCCACATTGATCCTAGGAGTTTGTTCCTTATTGCTTGGCTAATCACCAGCAGCCACGCCGATCCGAGAGAGGAAATGATTTTCCTAACATGTGGAAATGAGGGCGCATGTAGGGATAGGCCGAGGGGAGGTGAGAAGTGGCCAGGGAGGTGGAGGCGATTGGGGGCTTGAAAAGGAGGTCGGGGGGAGGATGTCCAGGTGTAGCTAGGGGGAGGAGGCCAAGGGCTTGGCTCGCAGTTGGGAGTTCGGGAAGATGACCGAAGGGGAGGTAGGCCGAGGTAGCTGGGGGGAGGAGGTCAAGGGCTCGGGAATGCGATCATAAAGAGGCAAGCCGAGGGGAGGTGGGAGGCAAATCGGGGAGGTGGGAGATGGTCAGGGGCTTGGGGAGGTAACCGTGGAGAGGCGAGCCGAGGGAAGAAGGGCTGAGGGGAGATGGGAGGCAGTTAGGGAGGTGGGAGATAGTTGGAGGCTCATGGTCGAGAGCTCGAGGAGGCGGTCGAGGGGAGGCGGGCCTGGTGTCGCTAGAGGGAAGAGGTGGAGGGCTCGAGGAGGCAACCATAGAAAGGTGGGCCATAGGGAGGCAGGCCAGAGGGAGGTGGAAGGTGGCTGACGAGGTGGGAGGTGGCTGGGGGCTCAGGGGGCAGCCACGAAGAGACGGGCCAGGGGAAGGCAGGCCGAGGTTTTGAGGAGGCAGGAAGAGGCTAGGAGCTCGCGGTCGGAAGCTCGAAGAGGCAAGAGGTGGCAGGGGACTTAGGGAGGTGGGCCAAGTGCAGCTAGGGGTAGGCGGTCGGACGCTCGAGAAGGTGGGAGGCAGGTCGAGTGTAGCTTGAGGGTGGTAGCGGGGGCTCAGGGAGGCAACCGGAGAAGCGAGGGGGTCACTGGGGGATCAAAGGGTGGGGTACAAGGGGGTGGTGATGGGGGATAAAAATGCAAGGGGGAGGGGTGCGAAAATGAGGGGGTGTTGTGGTGGTTGAAAATGAGGGCGTGCAGTGGGATGGAAAAAAAGGATAGAAAGCTCATTAGCAATAGTAAATTACCGTCACTAATAATATTTCTCCATTGCTAATAATATAAACTTATTAGTGATAGCAAAATGCCATTTGTAATAATTTTATCATAGCTAATAATTAAAATTTTAAAATAATATTTGTTTCAAAATTATTAGTGATGGTAAGATCTCTGTCGCTAAGTCATTGCTAATAATCATAATTTTTTTAAATTATATTTTAATATTAAATTATTTTTCTCCTACATCATTTTTTAGGTAGTTAAAAATTAATATTGAATTTTATTAAATTTTTGGGCTTAATTAATTTATGGATCAAGTCTTAATTGATTTAAATTAAATCAAATTTAATAAAGCTTGACTTAATTTGAGACTAATTATATTTTAATATTTCAAGTAGGACTTAGATTCAAAGCTTAATTGAATTAGATTTGATAGGATTTCGAATTGGATTCAAATAGGTTCGAATTGGATTTGAATTGAACCTAAATTAAAAATTATTTTATTTTAATTAATTTAAATTAGATTAAATTTAATTAGACTTGACTTAATTTGAGGATAATTAGGTTTTACAGTCTAATTAGGACTTGAATTCAAAGTCTAATTGAATTAGGTTTGACAGGATTTCAAATTAGATTCAAATCGATTTTTAATTGGATTCAAATTAAATCTAAATTAAAAATTATTTTTTAATTAATTTAAATTAGATTAAATTTAATTAGACTTGACTTAATTTAAAGATAATTAAATTTTATTATCTAAGTAGGACTTGGATTCAAAGTCTAATTGAATTAGGATTAAAGATAATTTTCTAATTAAAAATTATTTTTTTAAATTAATTTAAATTAGATTTAATTTAATTAATCTTGACTTAATTTAAAGCTATTTGGATTTTATAATCAATATAGGACTTGGATTCAAAGCCTAATTAAATTAGGTTTGGTAGGATTTTGAATTAGATTCGAATTGGTTCGAATTATATTTGAATTGAACCAAAATTAAAAATTATTTTATTCTAATTAATTTAAATTAGATTAAATTTAATTAGACTTGACTTAATTTAAGGGTAACTAGATTTTATAATCTAATTAAGACTTGGATTCAAAGTCTAATTGAATTAGGTTTGATAGGATTTTGAATTAGATTCGAATCAAATTCGAATTAAATTTAAATTATATTTAAATTAAAAATTATTTTTTTAATTAATTTAAATTAAATTTAATTTAATTAGACTTGGCTTAATTTGAATATAATTGAATTTTAATATCTAAGTAGGACTTAGATTCAAAATCTAATTGAATTAGGATTGACAGATTTTCGAATTGGATTCGAATCAAATTTAAATTGAATCCTAATTAAAAATTATTTTTTCTTAATTAATTTAAATCAAATTTAGTTTAATTAATCTTGACTTAATTTAAGGCTGTTTAGATTTTGTAATCCATATAGGACTTAGATTCAAAGCCTAATTGAATTAGGTTTGATAGGATTTTGATTTAGATTCGAATTGGATTCGAATTAGATTCAAATAAAATTATGGATGAAGTTCTAATTAATTTAAATCAAATTTTATTTAAGTATAATTAACTTAATTTGAGGTTAACTGAATTTTATAATCCAAGTAGGACTTGAATTTAAAGTCTAATTGAATTAGATTCAACAGAATTTCGAATTGGATTCGCATCGAATTCAAATTAGATTTAAATCGAATCTAAATTAAAAATTATTTTTTTAATTAATTTAAATTTAATTTAATTTAATTAAACTTAAATTAATTTGAAGGTAATTTATTTTTACTATCCAAGTAGGACTTGGATTCAAAGTCTAATTGAATTAGGATTGATAGAATTTCGAATTAGACTTGAACTAAGTTCGAATTGAATTTGAATTGAACCCAAATTAAAAATTAATTTGTATTAATTAATTTTAATTTAATTTAATTTTATTAATTTTTACTTAATTTGAGGCTAATTAAATTTTATAATTCGAGTTGTATTTGGATTCAAAGCCTAATTAAATTAGATTTGACAGGATTTAGAATTAAATTTGAATCAGATTCGAATTGAATTCAAATTAGACCCAAGCCATGTTTTGGATTATTAGCAATGGAAAATAATAGCTATTGCTAATTCCATCACTAATAATATTTTTAAATAAAATTATTTTTTTAATTTATTATTTTTTAAAAAAATTATTAGTGATAGCAGGATTTTTGTCGTTAATAAACAAAATTTACTGTTGCTAATAATTATTTTATATTTAAATATTATTAAAAAAATTAAATAATTTAAATAATTTTAGGGATAGCTTTTGCTATTAGTAATAATTAAAAAACCATTAAAAATAGGTTAATATTAGCAACGGTAAGATTTTCATCGCTAATAAATCAAATTTATTATCACTAATAATTTTTAATATTTAAATATTAAAAAAAATTATACATTTAGTGATGGTGTTTGCCATCTCTAATAATGAAATTGCCATCATTAATAGTATTAGCGATGGCCTTTTTTTTTGTCAGTGTTCTTTTATGGTGGCTAAAAGGGGTTATTAGCGATGGAATCTTTTTCCAACGCTAATATTCAAAATTCTTGTAGTGACTTTTCTTCCGATTGTTCAATAATCATGAAGCTATCACCAAAATCTATCAAGCATGTGATGAAGGAGAAGGTGGCCGTAGGCCACTAGGGGTCCTTTAAGAATAAGGTGAGAAGTTTCGAATCAGAGTCGGAGCCTGCTGTTCACATGCCGAAGATTGCTCTAGTTCCATCATTGCCATGTTAGGGATTAGCCCCTCTTGCTAAAGTAGGAGTGGGCCTAGCTCTACCTAGGGGTAGCGATGGTTCCTCTGGCTCTTCTTTGTGGATCCTAGCTAAGATTCGGGAATGCTGCATCAAGGAATTTAAATCCTCAATGTCTTTTACAGAGGAGATCATCAATGCCTTGACCTCTGCCTTCATCCAAGGCCTTGAGGATTGTAACGCCCATTTGGGGTGAATGCTCCCACAGTTGTACCTCTAGCATCAATGCCCCGGTAATAGCAATGATGAAGTCGAGGCTTTTTCATAGATGAGGATTCAATCTTCATCTTTGTCTCTGTATTCGATGCCTTCTTCTTAGCACCCTCTATAAATATAAAATTTTTAGTAGATAAATAAAATTGATTTTTATATTTACCCTATGTCTATGTGTGCTGGCTGTAACGTGCTGGTGCTTGTCAACTTGTTAGCTTTGCATAGATTTTTAGATCGAGCAAGATTCTAGAATGTATAGGCTCTTTATGGGTTCATGTTGCTTGATGGATTCTAGACTTCAAAATCCATGGTTGGGCCCCCTTTTTGAAGTACCTACTTAGTGGGGTCCCGATCCTAGATTGAGACATTCCTCTTAATTGGTCCCATGACAACTAATGGTTTTAGGAGCCTTAACCATAGCCCAAACATTTTCATGAGGATCGGTCCACTGATCTGGCCATCATAGGTTGATATCTTGGAGGCCTTAGCTATAGCCGAGGCATCTTCGGGTGGATTGATCCATCGATCTCATTGATGTTGATGATCATGGAGATCTCGACCATGATTAAGATATCTCAAGATAGATCGATCCACTAATATTATCAATGTCGATGACTGCGAAGGTCTCGATCATGGTCAAGATATCTCTGAATGGTTCAATTCGTCAATTTCATCGATGTTAATGACTGTAGAGGTCTCGATCATGGCCAAGAAATCTCCGAATGGATCGATCTACCAATCTCATCGATGTCAATGACTGTGGAGGTCTTGGCCATGGCTAAGATATCTTCGAGTGCTAAGCACCTTTCTTGTTGTACTCCCAGAGGTCTTGGTCGAGGTCAAGATATCTTTGGAAAATCAAATGCTGAAAGATTGTACTTCCTAGAACATTTAATGCATGGGGTTTTTCGATGGTGGTAGTCTATCAGAAAGGATAGATTTCTAGACTCTAGGGTGGCCTGATCTACAAGGCCTTTCATATAGTGACAACTCTCATGCTATTAGAGGGTACTGATGGAGGTGGTCAAGCCTGGGTCCTCTATAAATAGGACCAAGTTGCTTTAGGTTGGTACTCTTTGACTTCCCATAATGCCATGATGGGATCATTTTGTCTACCTTAATGGGGTTGTCGGTGTGCTCCTTCATTTGTGAAGATCTCCACCAGTCGCTGACTGATTGGAGGGTATGTCCAGGGAGCAGGATGCGGAGGGACCTAATTTGG
The DNA here is from genome assembly GCA_006176705.1 of Cocos nucifera. Lineage (NCBI taxonomy): Eukaryota > Viridiplantae > Streptophyta > Magnoliopsida > Arecales > Arecaceae > Cocos > Cocos nucifera. Next base: position 32,973 of record QRFJ01002219.1, on the reverse strand, counting down.
CTTGGGAGGCATCGAGAAAGGCCATTGCACCGTTGATGGAGTTGAAGTGGTGAGAACTAGGAGCCATCTCTGCTTCATGCACCATGGAGGGGTCATAGACCTCTCTAAGGGGGCGGTCAACCTCTAGGCATTTTTGGCTTTGCTGCCTTCTTTAGAGGTGCATTTTGAGAGCGAATGCACCACCGGATGTGGTGGAGCTCTATGCTACATGCTAGGAGATTTGTATTTTTTTCTTTTATTGTGATGAACTTCATTTTGTAAAAAGCTTGTACAGACTCAATGAATAAAATATTTCTTGATAGTTATTGTTCTTTTGGAATTGCAATTTCTATTTTGGGAAGCTTCCTGTTGGTGCAGAAACTAGTCATTGCCAGAATCAGCTGGAGCGGAGGTGGACGAGATCGCCGTCGGAACCTGCAAAATAAAGTTCCTTCCAGAGCCGGTGGGGGGTGGCTTCGACAGGACCCTCCGACGATCAAGTCAGCTCTGGCCCATAAGAATGCAGTGCTCGAAAATGATTTTCGCAGAGCTTAGAGAAGAAGAGGAGAGCTTAGAGATCAGAGATCAGAGGTTAGAGTTAGCGTATCAGAAGGATCCTTTTTATAGGCGGAGCTTGATAGTGATAGCTGTAGCCACGTGCTGGTGGACCACTCGAGGTCCGGCGGAGTCAGTCCCAGGGGAAGGCGCTATCTGCAGCGGATTGATGGTGAGAGCCATTGCTGCCTGATAGCGGGTCGCTATCGCTTACGGCGGACTGATGGTGATGACTGCAGCTATCTTGAGACTGAGCCACTCAGAGTCGAATGAAGGATTGAAGGATTTTGACATGTACCCATTTTAGAGGAGTTTGGACTTCTGAAGAGGAAGCTCGAAAGGAGTTCAGCTCCCGTAGGCGTCTGGCTGGAGGTGCACGGCTAAGGCTCGATCGCTGGAGAGTTAGGTAGGAGCTCGGTCGATCGAAGGGGGTGTCTGGGAGGAGTCCAACTCCTGAAGAAATTCGGTCGAAGGATGTCTGGGACGAGTCCAGCTCCCAAAAAAGTCTGGCCGAAGGGGAAGCTTGGAGGGAGTTCGGCTCTTGCAGGCGTCTGACTGGAAGGGCACGGAGAGAGTTCGGCTCTCGTGAGAGTTCGATTGAAGCTCGACTGCTGAGGAGTTTCGCTAAAGTCCGACTGCTGGAAGTCCAAGGAGCTCGGTCGCTAAGCAGTTCGACCGGCTGAAGGGTTTCAAAGGAGCTCAGTCGCTGAGGAGTTTGGCCGACTGAAGGCGTTCGACTAAGATCCATCCGTTGAAGCTCTTTCATGACTACTGGTTGCATTAGGCAGAGCACCGAACTGGACTTCGACAGGAGTGGGGTTTATCCCCAATAATAGTCCCTCCACTTTCAAGTTTGAAACTCGAAGGAAGAAAGTGTAGAAAAGGCGACTGCTGAAATTCTCTTTCGGGCTCCATGCTGGTTCAGGTCGAAGCTCGGGGGGAGATCTCATCTCCAGATGAAGTTGATGCTGAAATTAAAGCCCAGGAGAGATCTCATCTCCTATCGAGATTGATACGGATGCTCGAAAGAGATCTCATCTCTTACAGCCGAGTTTGCCTCGGAGGAGATGTTATCTCCTGCGGTCGAGGTTGATGTGGGCATTCGGAGGAGATCTTATCTTCTGCAGTCGAGTTTGATGCGGACGCTCGGGGAAGATCTTATCTCCAGCAGTCGAGCTTGGCCCGGATGCTCGGGGGAGATCTTATCTCCTACAGTCGAGCTTGCCTTAGGGGAGATCTTATCTCCTGCGGTCGAGGTTGATGCAGGCACTCTCGGAGAGGAGATCTTATCTCCTACAACCGAGTTTGATGCGGACGCTCGGGGGAATCTTTATCTCTACAGCTGAGCTTGGCCGGACGCTCAGGGAAGATCTTATCTCCTACAGCCAAGCTTGCCTCGAGAGAGATCTTATCTCCTACGGTCGAGGTTGATGCAGGCACTCGGGAAAGATCTTATCTTCTACAGTCAAGTTTGATGCAGGCACTCGGAGATCTTAATCTCTACAGCCGAGCTTGGCCCGGACTCTCGGGAGAATCTTATCTCCTACAGCCGAGCTTACTTCGGGGAGATCTTATCTCCTATGGTCGAGGTTGATGCGGGCACTTGGGGGAGATCTTATCTCCTACAGTCGAGTTTGATGCGAGCGCTCAGGAGAGATCTTATATCCTGCAGTTGAGCATGGCCCGGACGCTCGGGGGGATCTTATCTCCTGTAGCCGAGCTTGCTCGAGGGAGATCTTATCTCTGCGGCCGAGGTTGATGCGGGCACTCGGGGGAGATCTTATCTCCTGTAGCCGAGTTTTGATGCGGGGCACTCAGAGGAGATTTTTATCTCCTACAGCAGAGCTTGGCCCCGACACTCAGGAGAGATCTTATTCTCCTACAGTCGAGAGCTTTGCCTCGGAGGAGATCTTATCTCCTACGATCGAGGTTGATGCAGATACTCGGAGGAGCTTCTATCGAGATAGCTGCGGGGGAGGATCTTATCTAGCCAAGGGATGTGGATTTGCCATCTCGAGGAAGATCTTATCTCCAACAGCCGAGGCTTGCCTCGAGAAAGATCTTATCTCCTGCAGTCGAGTTTGATGCGGGCGCTTGAGGAAGATCTTATCTCCTGCTGCCGAGCTTGGCCTAGACGCTCAAAGGAGATCTTATCTCTCTGCAGCTGAGTGTGTCTCGGGGGAGATTTTATCTTCCTGCAGTCGAGGTTGATGCGGCACGGGGAATTGACTCCTACACCGAGCTTGCTCGGGGGAGATCTTATCTCCTACAGAGCTTGCGAGTTTGATCGTGAGCTTGCTCTTTATCTCCTGCAGCTGAGTTTGCCTCGGGGAGATGTTATCTCTTGCGGCCGAGGTTGATGAAGGTACTTGGGGGAGATCTTATCTCCTACAGTCGAGTTTGATGCGGACACTCAGAGGAGATCTTATCTCTAGCAGTCGAGCTTGGCTCGGACGCTCGGGGGAGATCTTTATCTCCTAACAGTCGAGCTTGCCTCGGGAGAGATCTTATCTCCTACAGCCGAGGTTGATGCGGGCACTCTGGGAAGATCTTATCTCTATAGCCCGAGTTTGATGCGGGCGCGGGGAGATCTTCTTCTGTACGGGAGTTTATGTGGGCGCTCAGGGAGATCTTATTCCTGCAGGGAACATGCGCCGAACACATCAAGGGAGATCTTATCTTATAGAGCCGAGCTTGCCTTGGGGGAGATCTTGATCTCCTACAGTCGAGGTTGATGTGGGCACTCGGAGAGAGATCTTATCTCCTACAGGCCAAGTTTGATGTGGCCACTCAGGGGAGATCTTATCTCCTACAGCCGAGCTTGGCCTGGATGCTCGGAGGAGATCTTATCTCCTACAGTCGAGCTTGCCCTCTTATCTCTCCTGCGATTGAGGTTTGATGCGGGCACTCAGTCGGAGAGATCTTATCTCCTACAGTCGAGTTTGATGCGAACGCTCGGAGGAGATCTTATCTCACTGAGCTTGGTCTAGACGCTCGGGGAGATCTTATCTCCTGGCAGCCAAGCTTGCCTCAGGGGAGATCTTATCTCCTACGGTCGAGGTTGATGCTGCATCTTCAATCGAGTTTGATGTGGGCACTCAGGGGAGATCTTATCTCCTACAGTCGAGCTTGGCCCGACGCTCGGGGGAGATCTTATCTCCTGCAGCCGAGCTTGCCTCAGGGGAGATCTTTATCTCCTACGATCGAAGATTGATGCAGGGCACTCGGAGGAGATCTTATCTTCCTGCAGTCGAGTTTGATGTGGACGCTCGGAGGAGATCTTATCTCCTACAGCCGAGCTTGGCCCAGACGCTCGGGGGAGATCTTATCTCCTACAGCCGAGCTTGCCTCGGGGGAGATCTTATCTCCTGCGACCGAGGTTGATGCGGGCAACTCGAGAAAGATCTTATCTCTTATAGTCGAGCTTGGTCCGGATGCTCGAGGGAGATCTTATCTCCTGCAGCTGTGCTTGCCTCGGGGTAGATCTTATCTCCTACGGTCGAGGTTGATGCGGGCACTCGAGGGGAGAATCTTATCTCCTACAGCCGAGCTTGCCTCGGGGAGATCTTATCTCCTACAGCAGTCGAGTTTATATTGCGGGGCGCTCGGGGAGATCTTATCTCCTGCAGCCGAGCTTGGTCCAGATGCTCGGAGGAGATCTTATCTTCTACAGCTGAGTGTGCCTCGAGGGAGATCTTATCTTCCTGCGGTCGAGGTTGATGCGGGCACTCAGGAGAGATCTTACCTCCTACAGTCGAGTTTGATGCAGGTACTCGAGGAAGATCTTATCTTCTACAGTTGAGCTTGGCTCGGACGCTCAGGGGAGATCTTATTTCCTATAGTCGAGCTTACCTCGGAGGAGATCTTATCTCCTGCGGTCGAGGTTGATGCGGGCACTCGGAGGAGATCTTATCTCCTGTGATCGAGTTTGATGCGGGCGCTCGGAGAGATCTTATCTCCTGCAGTCGAGCTTGGCCTGGACGTTCGAGGGAGATCTTATCTCCTGCAGTCGAGCTTGCCTCGGAAGAGATCTTATCTCCTATAGCGGAGCTTGGCCTGAATGCTTGGGGGAGATCTTATCTCCTACAGTCGAGCTTGCCTCGAGGGAGATCTTATCTCCTACGGTCGAGATTGATGCAAGCACTCGGGGGAGATCTTATCTCCTGCAGTCGAGCTTGCCTCAGAGGAGATCTTATCTCCTACAGCCACATTTGATGGCGGGCGCTCGGGAGAGATCTTATCTCCTACAGTCGAGCTTGGCCGGATGCTCGAGGGAGATCTTATCTCCTACCGTCGAAGTTGGTGCGGATGCTCGGGTCGGATCTTATCTCCTACAGCCGAGTTTGCCTCAAGAAAGATCTTGTCTCCTACAGTCGAGGTTGCCTCAAAGGAGATCTTATCTCCTGCAGCCAAGGTTGATGCGAACGCTCAGGGAAGATCTTATCTCCTACAGCCGAGTTTGCCTCGGGGGAGATCTTATCTCCTACTGTCGAAGTTGGCCCGGACCCTCAGGGGAGATCTTATCTCCTACAGTCGAGGTTGATGGTCTTTGACCTGCTCATGCTAGAATAAGGTTTTCCTTCTATTCCTAACACGGCGACTATTGACTGCTTCTTTCCTGTCATCACATAGTTTTCGCACCTAGAAATAATATAATTAAAGGGGAAGAATTTTACCAAGAAAAAGTTACGGGCAGTACATTCCCGTTTTAGGGTCATGGGGGCGTTGTTCCTCTAGGTTCCCTTGGGTAGCAAGGCCCGAGCCGGATGACCTCCTCTATCTCATGCTGGCCTTCTCAATTTGGAGCAAGCTTCTCTTGGCTTTATCGCTGGGAGATGACAAATCATCGATGTACCAAGCTCCTCCCAAGGGTAATGCTGATGATGCCGTGAGGCGGTCAACCTCTTTATCATTTCTGGCTATGGCAGCATCCTTGGTCGATCTTCTCCTACTTTAGGTTGGCATCGAAGGAATTTACCCAGCTGTCCCTTTCGAACAAGCTCCTCAATTTCATCTCGGAGCTGAATGTATTCCTCAGTGTCGTGACCGTGGTCGTAATGGTAGAGGCATTACTTGCTTCGATCGTGCATGCCTGGGGGAGGTCGAATCCTTCTGGTCTTGATAGCCGGTTCTTAACTTCCATGAGAATTTGAGTTTGAGGAGCGTTACGGAGGGTGCAATCGCAGAACCTTTCGAAAGGAGGACTTCTTCGCACCCTTCTCTCGGGGCTTCCTTGGTGGCGAGCTCAAAAAGTTCGGGCCTTGCTTGTACTGGAGAGATCGTAAGCACGGTCAAACTTCATTCCGTCCCCTTGTGAAACCTACGGGAGAACTTCATGCCCCTTTGTCGGGGCTTCCTTGATGGCGAGCTCGAGGGAAAGTTCGGCCTCGCTTGCATTGGAAGGTCGTGGACGTGACCGAACTTCATTCTGCCTCCTTACGAAACTTTCTGCGGGAGAAGTTCATGTCCCTCTGTCGGGGGTTCCTCGATGGCGAGGTCGAGGGGGAGTTCGGCCTCGCTTGCGTCGAACTTCATTTCCCTTTTCCACGAAATCTTCCATGGGAGAACTTCATGCCCCTTTGTCGGGGCTTCCTTGATGATGAGCTTCGAGAGGGAGTTCGGCCTCGCTTGCACTGGGAGGTCATTGAATGCGGTCGAATTTCGTTCTGCTCCTCCTTACGAAACCCTCTGTGGAAGAAGTTCATGCCCCTCTGTCGGGGCTTCCTCAATGATGAGCTCAAAAAGTTCAGACCTTGCTTATGTTGGGGAGGTTGTAAGCATGGTCAAACTTCATTCTGTCCCCTTGTGAAACCTACGGGAGAACTTCATGCCCTTTGTCGGGACTTCCTTGATGGCGAGCTCGAGGAGAAGTTCGGCCTCGCTTATGTCGAACTTCATTCCGCTTTCCTGCGAAACCTTTCACAGGAGAACTTCATGCCCCTTTGTCGGGGCTTCCTTGATGATCAATTTTGAGGGGAGTTCGGCCTCGCTTGTGCTGGGAGGTCGTGAATGCGGTCGAACTTCGTTCCACCTCCTTGCGAAACCTTCTATGAGAGAAGTTCATGCCCCTCTGTCGGGGCTTCCTCGATGACGAGCTCGAGGGGGAGTTTGGCCTCGCTTGCGTCGAACTTCATTATGCTTTTCCACAAAACCTTCCATGGGAGAACTTCATGCCCCTTTGTCGGGGCTTCCTTGATGATGAGCTTCGAGGGGAGTTCGGCCTCGCTTGCACTGGGAGGTCATGAACGCGGCTGAACTTCATTCCGCCTTCTTGTGAGACCTTTTGTGGGAGAACTTCTACTCTCCATTTCTACTTCTTAAGTAAGATTGGTATGCCTAAATGCTCTTCCTTAAGGCCGATTCCTCGCATCCTCATGGCGGATTTACTGGCAAAATCTCCATCGAAGGTTGTCGCATGGCCTGTATCATCTCTGTGGGGCCACAAACCCAACCAGCAGGTTGAATTGCTCCACATCTATGGTGGCTTCGGGTGGAACCTGGGCTGTCGGGGCTGAAATGGGAGCAGATGGACCTGGTGCGTAGGCCGTCGATCGTCGAATCGAAGCTCTCTTAGGAGGTATTTTCTCTTTGAAAAAAAACTCTAATAAGGAAGAAAAGAGATCACCGAAGAGGGAAGAGAGAAATCATCGTCAAGCATTCCTTTAAGAACAAGGAAATCTCGGAGGTTTAGGCCCTTCTTCTAGTGTCAATCTGTTGGTGCAAAAATTGATCGTCATCAAAATCAGCTAGAGTAGAGGTGGACGAGGTCGCCGTCGGGACCTACAAAATAAAGTTCCATCCGGAGCCGATGGGGGGTGGCTCCGGCAGGACCCTCCGACGATCAAGTCAGCTCTGGCCAACAGAAATGGAGTGCTCGGGAATGATTTTTGCAGAACTTAGAGAAGAAGAGGAGAGCTTAGAGATCAGAGATCAGAGGTTAGAGTTAGCGTATCAGGAGGATCCTTTTTATAGGCAGAGCTTGATGGTGACAGCTGTAGCCACGTGCTGGCGGGCCGCTCGAGGTCCGACGGAGTCAATCCCAGGGAAAGGCACCGTCTGCAGTGGATTGATAGTGACAGCCATCGCCGTCTGGTAGCGGGTCACTATCGCTTACGGCGAACTGATGGTGATGGCTGCAGCTATCTTGATATTGAGCCACTCAGGGCCGAATGAAGGATTGAAGGATTTTGATGTGTACTCATTTCGAAGGAGTTCGGACTCCTGAAGAGGAAGCTCGGAAGGAGTTCGACTCTCATAAGTGTTTGGCTGGAGGTGCGCGACTAAGACTCGATCGCTGATAAGTTCGATAGGAGCTCGACCGGCTGAAGGAGGTGTCTGGGAGGAGTTCGGCTCTTGAAGAAGTCCGACCGAAGGATGTCTGGGATGAGTCCAGCTCCCGAAGAAGTCGATCGAAGGAAAAGCTTGGAGGGAGTTCGACTCTTGCAGGCGTCTGACTGGAAGGGCGCAGAGAGAGTTTGGCTCTCGCGGGAGTCTAACTGAAGCTCGACCGCTGAGGAGTTTCGCTAAATCCCGACTACTAGGAGTCCAAGGAGCTCGACCGCTAAGCAGTTCGATCGGCTGAAGGGGTTCGAAGGAGCTCGATCGCTGAGGAGTTTGGTCGACTGAAGGGGTTCGGCTAAGACTCATCCATTGAAGCTCTTCCACGGCTACTGATTGCATTAGGCAGAGCACCGAACTGAACTTCAGCAGGAGCAGGATTTATCCCTAACACTTCCTTTAAGGAGTTATTTGAGATTGGTCCAAGGTTGATTCATCCAAGTCTCTACTTGGTTTGTCTGTTGATGAAGATCGGCACATGGCCAAGTGGGGTCCCCATAGGGTTAGCCCCTTCATGGGGTCCCCATAGGATTAGCTCCTTCGTAGTTTATCCATAGACAAAGGTCGATGCATAACTGTATGGGGTCCTATAGGGTTATCCCCATCATGGGGTCCTTATATGGTTAGCCCCATCGCAATGGAAGCAAACTTGAATCATGATGAATATAAATTCGATCACTGACCCTTTTTTGCATATTTGCGTACCCCAGCACTGCATCGCCAGATGGGCTTGGTGATTTTCTTTCGCAGGATTGGCCTAGGTACACTTGTTGGACAAGCTATGTAGGTCGGCATCCTACCCCAAGGCATAGTGGATCTCTAAGGGGCCTAGGCATTAGGGTGTGCTTTGTCATAGCCTAGGACCTTGTCGAGGCTAACTTTGGAGCATCGGATCTTGATAAGGATTCTTTGTGGTCTTGGATCTTCTCAAGGCCATCTCTGTTGAACCCCTGTATCTTGTCAAGGGTTTGTCTATGACCTTGAATCTTGTCGAGGCCATCTTCATCGAACCTCTAGATCTTGTCGGTGCTATCTTCATCAAACCCCTGGATCTTATTGGGGGTTTATCTACGACCTCGAATCTTGTCGGGGCTATCTTCATCGAACCCCTGGATCTTGTCAGGGGTTTGTTTGCAGCCTCAAATTTTGTCGAGGCTATCTTCATCAAACCCTTAGATCTTATTTGGGATTTATTTATGACCTCAGATCTTGTCGAGGCCATCTTTAGGGTAGATTGATGGTGGGGGCATTCAATCAATGGGTGAGGTCGACTGACATAGGTGGTGACTTATGGGGCAGCCACATCTTTTGATAGTCTGGCTAAGGGGATGTTCATTGGTCTTAGTCAATCAATTAGCCATTTCTTTTATTAGAAAGCATCAGGAAGATAGATATAGTTTTTATTATTCATAAGAGTTCTGGTTATACTTATCAGAGAGGAAGATCATTTCTATTTCTTTGAACTTTTAGCTTGATCCTTTGCCCCTCGCTCTGATCCCAAGATCTGAGATCACGTTGATGATCCTAGCTATTGGTCGAGTGCCATCGTCCTCACCAAGCTAACGTTGGGGCTGCTCTTTGGGTTCATGACCTGACCACTTCCAAACATACTTCCCAAGGTACCTCACGGGATGAGAGCTTTGATCTCATCTTTTAGTTAGATGCACTCCTTGGTATCGTATTCGTGGTCATGGTGGAAGTGGCAGTACTTTCAAAAGGCTTGCCGAATCGGTGGGGTCCTCATCATGGGATGATGGAGGTAGTTCTTACCTTCTATCTTCATAATAATCTAGGATTGAGGGGTAGTCAATAGAGCATAGCTATTGTAGCACTGTGGTGGGCTCTTCTACTTGGAAGCCTTCTTCGATTGGGAGGATTTCAGTTGGTTCGGGCGCACATCCTCCTGTGCGTGCTTCTTTCTATCGAGGGTCCGACCCTCTTCTTGTCAATGCATTATTCAGCCCTCTTCGGTCTGCATGTATTTATGGGCATGGGAGAGAAAGTTGGCATGGTCTCTCTAGTACTTCTTGTCGAGGGAGAAGATGAGGCACTCATTTCAAAGGCCTTGCTTCAAGGCCGACATGGTGATGGCCTCATCTAGATTGTGGACTTCCAGCATGGCAGCATTAAAGCATGCTACATAGTTGCACATAGACTCCTCCTCTTGCTGGAGGAAGAAGAAGAGGCTATCCAAGGTTTTTGGTTAGGCTCGGCTATTACTATAATAAGCAATGAACTGGAGTTCAAGTTGCTCAAAGGAAGCGATGGACCCTGGGTGGAGCTTAGAGTACCAAATCTGTACCACCTTCTTCAGGGTTGCTGGGAAGGCAAGGCAGAGAAGGGCGTCTAAAGTGCATTGGAGCATTATAAGGGTTTTATAGCTCTAAAAATGGTTCAAAGGATTGATGGAGCCATTGTATGGCTCAACTGCTGGCATCTTGAGCCAACTTGGAATTGGCTCTTAAAGGATTGCGTGAGTGAAGGGTGGCCGAAAATTAAAACCAGTGGTCTTATTGTTCACAGCCTTTGCTGACTTTCGCTAGGCATCACTCAATCTCAGAAACCTTTTACTCTAGGTTCGACTCCCAGTGAGATTGTTCAAGTCGATGGTAGTAGCTTAGGGTCAATTCTCTTTCAAAAGAATCTATGCTGGGATGGGATCGCATTAAGGGTGAGCTAAGGGGGTAGTCGCTGCTCCACCACCTATTGCAGGTGCTGGATGGAGTCAGTTAATGTTTGGACCTAGTGAATTAAGTCATTAAGCTGCTGGGGATCTGCTTTTATGGGTAGTTGCATTGGCTCCACATGCCCCTAGCTGGTGGATAATTAAGCGGTCTAATCTTGGCTCCGCCAAGTGATCAGGTGGTGGGAGATAGTAGATTGATTCCATTGAGGCATCTTCTCTCTCTAGTTAGGCTATTCTGGATCTTTTCTCTAGCACCAATCTATACCATGAGATCCCAACTCAGGTCAGAGCTGCTGGAGGAAGATGAAGACCAAGGAGGGGGATAGCGGTCGAACCTATAAAATAAGTTCTTTGCTAGAGTTGGCTCCACCGAGGATCCTCCGACGCTCAAGTCAGGGATTTGTAGAACATATGAGAGAAAGAGAGAGCATGACAAAATGGGTTGCATACCTTTTTTGGGGGTCCATTGATTTTTCTATTTATAGGTTTAAATTTGGGCTATAAAGGAGAAAAAGAGGTGCGGGACTCTGCCCTCTCCCAGTCACATCATTTCGAGAGTCATGCTTGGACTTTTTGGAGTTTGGCAGCTAACACTGCTATGCATAATAAGGATCAACCACTTTTATTAATAGTTTCGGCATGGCCTCCTTGGATTTGGTTGTTGATGTGACCATAATCAGTGTGCAGTCAACTGTCTTCCTTAATTATTTGATTTGATGGAAACCATTAGTCTAATTAGGAGTGGCGATTATAGTAAGGGTCGGAGAAGATGCAGCTTAATGGCTCATCACATAGGTCAAGGAGATAATTAGTGGCCGATGTTTGTGCTTCCAACCTGGGGGTCGGTAGCCTATGTGTAAGGCCTCGAGAATCATGATCGAGGTATCATGATCTCATGATAGAAAGCAGATTAGAAGCTTTTTAAATCTAAAAACCTTGTTTTAGCTTCTAGATCCTAAGAACAACTTCATATGGACCTATTTAGACCTACTAGGACTACAAGCCTAGGAGATAAAAAATATGGACTAATGATTGTAGATGATTTTTTCAAATTTACTTAGATTTTATTTTTAGCTCAAAAAGATAAAGCTTTTTCAGTATTTACCAAGTTTTATCGAAAAGTTTCAAATGAAAAGAATCAAATTATTGTTTAAATTAAGAATGATCATGAAACTAAGTTTGAAAACTAATATTTTGAAAACTTTTGTAATGAAAAAAGCATTGAATACAACTTTTCTGCTCCTAGAATATCTCAATAAAATAGGGTTATCAAAAGAAAAAAAATAACATTTTTGAAGAAATGGCCTGTATCATGTTGTGTGAGAATAATCTCCCAAGATACTTTTGGGCAAAAGCTATTCACACCACATGTTATATTTTAAATCAAGCTTTAATTTGATCGATTTTAAAGAAAATCACTTATGAGCTTTGGAAAGAAAGAAAATCAAACATTAGCTATTTTCATATTTTTGATTATAAATATTTTATTCCAAATAATAAAAAAGATAATCTTAAAAAATTTAATGCCAAGTCAGATGAAGGTATCTTTCTAGGATACTCTTCATGTAGCAAGGCTTATAGAGTCTTCAATAAAAGAATACTTATTGTTGAAGAATCTATCCATGCTATTTTTGAAGAATTTAATGACCTATCTTCTAACAAAGAAGCTATTGCTAATGATGATGCTGATATTATAGCCAAAGGAATGGAAAAGCTTTCTCTTAAAGAATCCTTAGCTTAAGATGATAAAAAAAATAGCAAGAAAGCTGAGGGTGAAAAGGAAACTCATAAGAATGCACAAGATGAGAGTTCACCTAAGGAGTGGAGGTATGTATACAGATATCCTAAAGATTTTATAATTGATAATCCTACACAAGGGATAAGAACTCATTTTTCTATTAGAAATATTAATAATCATTTAGCTGTTGTATCCCAAATTAAAGTTAAATCAATTGAAGAGGCAAAAAAATGATCCTAATTGGATGATTGCTATGCTGAAGAGTTAAACTAATTTGAAAGAAATAAAGTCTAGATCTTAGTTGATAGACCAAATAACCACTCAATAATCGAAACTAAATGGCTATTTAGAAATAAACTAAATAAAAATGGATTGGTTATAAAAAATAAAGTTAGACTAGTGGCTAAAAGATATAATCAAAAGGAGGGTATTGATTTTGATGAAACTTATGCTCTTGTTACAAGATTAGAAGCTATTATATTGTTATTTGTATTTGCATATTTTACGAGTTTTAAGTTATAGCAAATGGATATTAAGAGCATATTTTTGAATGGTTTCATTTTGGAGGAAGTTTATATTGAACAACCTCCTAGTTTTAAAAATCATGCATTACCAAATTTAGGCAAAAAATGATTATAATTAGATGATTGTTATGCAAGAAGAGTTAAACCAATTTGAAAGAAATAAAGTCTAGACTTTAGTTAATAGACCAAATAACCACTCAATAATTGAAACTAAATGGATATTCAGAAATAAACTAGATAAAAATGGATTGGTTGTAAGAAATACAACTAGAGTAGTAGCAAAATGATATAATCAAGAAGAAGGTATTGATTTTAATGAAACTTATGCTCCTATTATAAGATTAGAAGTTATTAGATTATTATTTGCATTTGCATATTTCAAGGATTTTAAGTTATATCAAATGGATGTTAAGAGTATATTTTTGAATGGTTTCATTTCATAGAAAGTTTATATTGAACAACATCTTAGTTTTAAAAATCATACATTGCCAAATCGTGTTTTCAAATTGCATAAATTTTTGTATGGTTTAAAGCAAGCACCCCATGTATAGTATAAGAGATTAAATAAATTTTTGCTTGAAAATGGTTTTATTAAAGGTGGTGTAGATACAACATTATTTTTGATGGAAAAAATGATGATTTGCTGGTTGTACAAATATATATGGATGATATCATATTTGATGTTACTAATGAATCTCTTTGTCAAGATTTTTTAAAGTTAATGCAGGAAAAATTCGAGATAATCATGATAGGAGAGCTAAACTTTTTCCTCAGACATTAGGTCAAGTAAATCAAAGAGAAAATCTTCATCAATCAAAGCCAGTATACTAAGGAGATAATCAAAAAATTTAGAATAGAGAGTGCTAGACCCCTTGGTACACCCATCAGCCTTTCATATAAGCTTGATAAAAATGAAAATAATAAGAATATCAATCACAAACTTTATAGATATTATTGGATCTTTGCTCTATCTTACTAAACCAAATATAATATTTAGTGTATATATTAGTGCTAAATATCAAGCTAATTCTAATGAATCATATATATTAGCTGTTAAAAGGATTTTTAGATACATAATGGATAATTATAATGTAGGCTATGGTACTCTAAAACTTCTTCTATTGATTTGATTGTATATTTTGATGCTGATTTTGCTGATTACAAATTAGATTGAAAAAGTATAAGTGAAACTTGCTAATATTTTAGTATGAACTTAATCTCATGATTTAGCAAGAAATAAAATTCAATGGTACCATCCATAGAGGAAGCCAAGTATATTACAATTAAAAATTATTGTGTCCAAATCTTATGGATTAAATAATAACCAGATAATTATGACATTAAATTGAATAAAATTCTCATAAGATGTTATAACACAAGTGCAATCAACTTAATTAAAAGTCCTATTTAGCACTTAAAAATAAAATACATTAAAATAAGATATCATTTCATAAGAGATCATGTTCAAAATAGTGATGTATTATCTGATTTTCTTAGTACTGATAGGCAATTAGCTGATTTATTCACCAACCCCTAAGTGAGATAGATTTAGCATGGTTAGGAGAGAATTAGGTTTTTGTGATCTTTTGCCTAAATTCTCATCAAATTTTCTTGAAATTTTTTGATTTATTGAATATCCAAATTCATTGATTATCTTCAATTTAAATTCTATCCAAATAATTCCCTTTGAGTTGACTCTAAATTGTGTTATTGATTTTTCTCTTGAAAATTCAGCAATTTTTCTATGCTTAAGCTTGAGTTGACTCGAGATGAAGTTCAAGTCAACTCCAACTCGAGTCGACTCAAACAAGGATCTCAAGTCAACTCAAGGTTGGATCCATGATCTTTTAAACATAAAATCTATTTTCCCTTTTTCACTTTTCCCTTTCTTTCGGTAATCCTAGAATAGTATCCAACCTCCTAAATCCATCTTTGACCTCTGTGGAGCCCTCCACTTGTCCTTATCTCTTAATTCGAATTTCCCTCATGTGCAATAGAGCCAAGAAAGTAGTTGGCATTCCACCACAAACGACCATGGGTTGAAGCCAAAGCTAAGCACCATACCAAGTGCTGCAATGACTCTTCACACTGTGAAGAGGCTTCTGCTCCACTATCTCCGACACCTTCCCCATCTCTAGTAGATCCTCTCAGCAATGGTGTTGTCATGTTTGACCATAAGGTTGATTTTTGCTTCCTTGATAGAGAAGGGTTTCAACTAGGGCAATGGATTAGACAACAAAGATGGGAGCATGTTTATAGTTTGGATCTTCCTATATCTCCTATTCTTGTCTAAGAGTTCTATAGTTCAATGGCTAGGGGTTCTAATGATATTGGGTGCATAGTGAAGGGAGTTTTCCTTTTGCTAATAGAGCAAAGGTTGGGAGAGATCTAGCATCTCCCTTATGAAGAAGTTACTCCCCAACGTCCATTCAACAGAAAGGAAGTGCTGAAGGTGATCTTGGAGTGACCGAACATTGATGGCATTACGGAGTTGTATGCCAACCAACTTTCAGTGGAGATGCAGCTTCTACATCACATATTAGGGTGGATTCTTATTTCGAAGACTAGCAGGTTTGATTTTATGTTAGAAAGAAATATAGTAATCATGTTTTGTATAATTCAGGAGGAGACCCTAAGTCTCCATGCTCAAATCAAAGAGGGAGTAGGCAGAGCAAAGCCATGCCTTACTTATGGCATGGCTTTAACTCTAGTATTTGGGTGTATCACTGAAAGGAGAGATTCCTGTACCCTGATGCACTCTGATACTTACAACAAGCAGTCCCTGCATTGCATGAGATATCATAAGTTGGAAGGTTGGTGTGTACGTCAAATATCCGAGCAGGAGCAGCAGTCGAGGCAGGCAGATAAGGGAGGTTAAAGTCACCCTCAGCCAAATTTAGAGCCCGAGAGTCCTCCACCATAGATTGCAAAGCCAAAGATGCCAACCTCAGTTCCTCAGGCTTCAACACCCCCAATGACTCCATCAACACCACCAACTATACCACCGATAGCAACACATCAGCACTCTTAGCCCTCTTGCATCAGATTGGATGATGATCAGCTGAGGAGAATGGTTGAGATAGTTATTGATGGCTTGAGACCTCAGATAGAGTGGATAGAGATAGAGCTCAACGAACTTAGCTCTAAGGTTGGCAAAGAGGATGGAGGCTATGGAGACTAGAGATAGATCATCTAAGCCTTTAAACCTTACCATTCTAGGTAGAGAGGCTGCTAGATTAAGAGGGAGGATTGATTCAGGGATTTTATAGATTTAGGAAGAGATTAGAGGTTTGGAGACTACCCAGAAGTTCAGCACCATATCACTCTTGATCTCTATAGGAAAGCTAGTTGAGCAATTACAAATGTATGCCCCACTTGGTGCAGCAACAGTAGCATCAGCATCGACATCGATAGCAGCAATAGTAGCAGGACCATCTAGTGCTCCTAGCCGATCCACTTCTCAGCCAACCTAGAGAGTACCACCTACTCAACCTTCCACCTCATCTCAGTCCACCCCTAGACTACCATTTAGGACCTACACTAGAGCCAATGTAGGATTTCCATCTTCTGCAATTGGTCCTTCCAATAGGACTAGGAGCAAGAGACCTGGAGTTCCTTCTATTAGGTCTAGCTCCTCTATCCTAGAGGTTTCCTGAGATGAGTAGGTCTAGGATCTGATTGGTTGTATTGCATTATCTATTATGCTTATAAGTTTATCTTCATTACTTTAATGTATTGATGATTAATGTAATATCCTAGCAATATTTTTTGTGTATAATACAATCATGTAAAATATTATATTTGTATGAAATGAATGAAATTTCTCTCTCTTATATATATTTATTTTATGTGTATTTTTGTTTCATTTATTGCTAATGACAAAAAGGGGGAGAACGAATAAGCAAATAATGTGTAATAAATAAAAATATCAAGTACAAAAAGGGGGAGAACAATTAAGAAAGAATAAGAAATGACTAAATCATAATAATAATGAAAAGATCAAGTATAGAAAAGGGAAGAACAATTAAGAAAGAATAAGAAATGACTGAAACATAATGGTAATAAAAAAGAACATGTACAAAAAGGGGGGAACAATTAAAGCTAATAATGAGAGACATCAAGATCAAGAGCGCATAATGAAAATGAAAATTCAATCTGAATTTATTACTCATAATTGTTAACAGAGCCTTTAAAATATATAGATAATTAAAGTTATTATTTTAATATTTCATATTATGTTCTAATATCACATGTTCGGATCGTAGCCTCTAATCAATCTTCTCAAAACCTCTTAATCTCCAATTGATAAAAAAAATTGATGGAGTTATGTGGTATGAAATAATGGATGATATCTTTATTAATCTTGGAACATTATTTGCATATACTCAAAGTTTTATCATCATTAAGAAGAAGAAGATTGTTGGCCTTAGTATTGATTTTAATAGATAATAAAATATTTGAATATGTGATTAATTGATACTAACGAGTTGTTCAAGTATTTGTAAAGAGATTTTAGAAAACTAGAGTGATATTTCAAAGATGTCCATGACTTTCATCTTGAAGACTCAAAGAAGTAAGCTTAAAGGATGCCAAGCCATGAAAAATTCAAGAGGAGAAGGCCTGGAGTCGATTTCTTAAGGTTTTAAGTCGACTCTTGCATGCTATCATTAAATGGCATAGAACTTAAGTTGACTTAAGGAGTCTTAGAATCAACTCTAACACACAGGTATCAGCTGGCATAGAGCTTGAGTCGACTCCCATAGTTCTCAAGTCAACTATCTTAGGAAAGATAAAGAGATGATTTTTAGTGAATAGTACTCGAGTCTACCCCCGAAGACTTTGAGTCAACTCGAAGAAAGCTCGAGTCGGCTTCACATCTGCTAGAATCGACTCCACTGACAGGCTTTAATAGCTAGTTTTTATAAAGCTGCAGTTTTGTACAAAAACTCTCAAATGACTAGTTCTTACTTTCCAATAGCTAGATATCCACTTTTGGGCATTTTAAAAATAATTTAAGTGCACCAAAAATATTTAAGAAGGAAGAGAATAAGAGTAAACAAGATGAGAAGTATATTGAACACCGAAAGAAAGATAAAGAAAGCCAAAAATTTCAGTGTGCATTAAGTGAATATTTAAGAAGAAAAATTAAGTTTTCAACCACCAACTTCTTTAGCATTCAAGTATTTTTCAAGAGGAAGAAGGGCACATTAATTGAAAAAGTTTCTCAACTCCTCAGCTTGAGCTACATTGACTCTCTACTTGCTTATTAAAGGAGCTTTTTGTTTGTATTTTATATTATATTTAGTTTTCTAATTGTGACAAGTTTTAATAGGGATTGAAACTTAAGGGAAAGGCTCGTCCGAGCTTGGAATTGGATTTGAGCAATCCTAGGATTGGCTCGGTGTAACAATTTTGGTTAGTGTGCCTAAGAAAAATCAACTAGGTTTAATTGTGATCCCACAAAATAATCGGACTATAATTTGGGTGATTATAGTTGAAATTCCCAAGAGGCTACTTAGGGAGTGAATGTAGGTGTTGTGCTTGACACCAAATCACTATAAAAATTTTGCCTTTATCTGTGTGGCTTGGATCTTTTTTATCTTATTTTATTTATTGCCTTATATCTCTGCATAATCATTCATTGCTTTTATTGCACCAATACTTAGGAGCTTAAGTTGTGCACATATCTATTTTAAGATATAAAAGTTTTTTGAAAACCTAATTCACACCCCCTGGTTATTTCACTAGATAACAAGAGCACAGTAGCCTTGAGCACTCGTAAAAAAAGAGAATAGGGTTGAGGGCAAGAGAGATGGAAGAGAGTGAGAAAAATAGAATAAAACAAAGGAAGGATGATGGGGGTTTAGGGTTGGATCACCGGTGAAGAAGGAAAAGTGCTAATCTATTTTTTTTGGCTGGTCACATCTAAGCTCAGGTCAGGGTAAATGGGCCTTGAGCCTAGATATTTCATAACCATTACAGAAAATGAGGCTCTTTTGTAGAGGAGTTTAGAATCATTATGTAAAAGTAATACTTTCGACAATAGTTTATGAAACTATTAGCTAAAGTGATACTACTGGCTTTTTCAATTTGCGTTATACTTAGTTCTATAATTATTCTTTTTCTTCTATTTTTTCAAAAAAAAATGATAGTTTTTAATGATGGTCTATTTAACTATTGCCTAAATTGATAGAGTTGAGCAACGATTTCTTCAAGCATTGCCTAAAGTGATTGTTTTAGCAATAGTCCTTCTTGTTGTTGCACAAAATGATGATTTTCTATAGCACATGGTGGAACTATTGCATAAAGTGGTGTTTATTGGTAGCAGAATATAGAGCCGTATAATATTTTTAAGCAATGATTTATGTAACCCTTGTCACAATGGCCTCATTTGTTATTGCATATAGTAATACTAATTTGATGGTTTTGCCCAAATTTAATTAGAAAAAAAAAAGGAAGAATTCTTTTAACATGCTCAACTTGAATCTCTCAAAAAAAAATAAAAAAATATTGAGAAATTGAAAAAAAAATGTACCTATTTGAGGATTTTGGTAGAATTAGTACTATTTTTTTCAAATTATCTCTGAAAGATATAGACTTGTCAAATTAGTGATTGATGATCCCTGAAGATCATCAAACTTGATGTAAACCATTTTGGCCACTATGGATAGGGCTAGATAAGGTTCAAGTCCAAGATTTGTCACATCAAGAAGCCAAGTTATAGTCTAAACTTTCGATGGCCATAACTTGATTATCTGATGTTCGGTTGAAATGATCATTTTTTATATATATAAATTAGATAGTTTTTAGAGATCTACAATCTATTAAAGAAATCCATAATCTATAAGGATATTTCAACGATGACATCTTCTAATTGGTCATAATTATATTAATATATTATTTGTATCAATAATATAAGAGAGTAGACCAATAAAACTGCAACAACTTGTCAAAAAAATTTTACGGGAATGCTATATCTTTGTTTTAATAAAAAACAACAACTCCTCGTCTATAAGGTCTAATAGGGCTGTATATAATATATTTCAAATGTATCCTAATAAAGACAATCATTCTCTTCTAAAGTTTATTACCCAATATGATCAATCTAATGAAAGGTTATAACTATATTATTTTTCTACTTATTTATTTAAATCCTATATACATTATTATATTTCTCTTCTCTACTTTTTTATAGGTTGAAACATTCGTAAGATAAATTCTCGAAACAAAAATAAAAACAATCGCTTAAGTTTAAAAGAGAAGGTATCGGAATCTTCTGCATCAAATCAAAAGTAACAGATATTATAATATAAGCATATATATCACTATAAAAAATTATGAAATCTCTGGCATTCCAAAAGTACTGGCAAAATTTTTTAAAAAAATGTCATCCATTATATCCCCCACATTTTTAAAAATGTTGGACAAATATCAGCTAATGTGATGAGGGGATTGTATCCCTGCATTTATGAAATGTGAGGGATTTAGTTCCTTTGGCAGCATTTTAAATGGATCTTTCCCAATATTTATAAAATACCATAATTTTTGCTAGCATTTATAAACACTGGAAAAACTATCTATACTCATTATTTTATTTAAATATTACATTTTTTGTGATATTTTTAATGTGGGGTATTTAGAATTTTTGGAATACTTTATCATGACTTTTATCGGCATTTGAAAGCATGGAATGTCGTATTGCGTCGTATTGGACGTATCGTATTGTACCAATCTCGTATCGGTATGTCGTTTCAAAGCATACTGATACTAGCATACTGTACTGAATCACGTATCGATATTATAGCAAGATTGTATTAATATGGAATCTTGTATTGAGATAGTGAACCTTATTTGAAAGTGTTGGAAAGGGAATATAACCGAATTTTTATTTGCATTTTGCCTCTGAAAATACTAGAATTTTAGTATTTTTTGTGGTCTTCTATAGAAAATTTTCATCATGTTATTAATGGCATTTAAACATGTGAAAATACTATACAAAAATCTATATATTTTGTTAGAAACACTTTTTTTGATCTATCATGGATATCAATAAGAGCCAAAAATATGTATATAGCAAAAACTGAACTTAAGTAACTAAAACAAAAAATGTTCCTCTATATTGTAACACATATTAAATACTATCCATGAACAAATCTAGTCCCAACAATAATATTGAAAAAGTTATTGAAATAAACTAAATCATTTATGTTCAATATTCATGATAATTGCAAAAAGAAGTCATGCTTCTATTAATCTTCAGCAAGTGCCACCTGCAGAAAAAAAAAAAAGAAAACATAATTAACTTTTGGTACATAAAAACTTTTTGGTTAAAAAATAAATTTATAATAAATATATAATATAATATATAGATTGAAAACTAGAAAATTAAGTATCCCATAGCATGTATGTATGTTTTCTATCCTACTACAAATATTCACCTGTTATGTTTAACAATTCCTCTTTTTTCTTATTGCTAATCCTTTTGTTAATGAAAGGTTCATAGTAACATTATCAATAATTATTAAATATACCTCATTCATAATATATATTTTTTTTATTTTTAATTTTTTATTATCCTTTCATTTATATTCGAATCTTCATAATCTTTTCGTGCATCATGCAGGTATCATTCTTGTTATTTTTTATATAAGAAAGCCTTGTCATTTTATATGCTACTATAATTAAGAGACTTGTATATAGATGTTGGTTGGATTGTTTTATTCAAAAAATTTAGATGAGATGAGAATCAGTTCTAATATTGTTGTGGTCTGTCTCTAGGTTTCTGAGTTTGTAAGAAAGTTATGGCAAAGCCTATGTTCTTTTTTATACAAGTGAAAATCTCTATACCTATTAAACAAAAAGGAGAGAGAAAGTTAGAGACCTCTCAAAAAAAAGAAAAAAATTAAAGAAATTCTTAGGAAAATAAGAAAAAAGCAAGATAAAGAAGACTCCATGAGAAAAATATTTTAAAGAAAAAGTGTCTAGCAAGTTAGAGTTTTATTCGCACTCTTCAAACTTAAGTAAATCCACATGTGCACAAAATATGAAAAATCTCTATATTTTTTTGAAATATGATTCTTCAAGATTCTTCAAATCCACATGATATACACTGGTTTCCTCCCCCAAATCCCTTTAGCTTCTTCTCAAATCACTCCATTCGAGAAATGATTTCAATCCTTTAAGTTCCTATTTCTATTTCAACCCCTTCTAGAGATTGCAAACATCTCTACAAAACCTTCGAAGAATGAGGCATAAACAAGGGGTTGATTATCACCACCCTAGCCCATTACTCTATTGTCCAATGATAATAGATCTATGATGCCAACGATGAGGATGTCCTCAATGCCATAAAAAAGGATCTCATCTAGAGCTTTGAGAAAGTTGTGTTGTTATTGGTGTTGGAGCCCTAGAGATGGACATTATGTTGGCCACCAAGGCCTTGAAGAAGTGGTCTCCAAGAAAATGCTCATTGATTGAGATCACCAAAATAAAGGCTCTAGGTGCCACCAATATAAGTACCAAAAGGAGCTCAGGGCCATATAGCCGTCCACCTAGGCACCGCCACCCACTAAAAGCACAGCATCGAGTTCAACAAAAATAAAGCATTGCTTCTCACCCTTCAACTAGGAGGACTCCAATGACATCTCTACATTGGCACTCCCCATACAGAGGCACCACTCCTATTCAACTGAGGCCTCAACTTTGAGCACCAGAACTAGAAGAAGCACTACACTGCCATCCACATCTTCCACTAAGAGATCCCATGCTACCATCTGTCTCTCTCCATTAAGTAATTTTATGCCATCAGCTACATTGGGATTTTGGTCTTTAAGCCCACATGAGGAAGAAGAAGGAGATCAGTGGAGTGGGCTTACCAAAATCTTGATATTTTTAATGTATGATACCTGGATCCATGGATAGTGGAACTATTTTGAACCATCTGATTTGGGATGTGCCCAGCTAACCATGACAATTCTAGCATTTGAAACTAGACATCGACGATGATGGGGGGAGGGAGAAGGAAAGAGAAGAAAAAGGAGAGGAAGGAGGGAGGAAGAGGAAAAGATCAGGGAGGCTACCAAAGGGCCGCTAAGGCTGCTTAAGCTATGCACTCCTCTAGAGAGAGGAAAAGAGAGGGAGATAGAGAAGGAGGGAGGGAGGGAAGGAGAGGGAGAAGATGGGGAGGCTAGTAGTAGCCATCGAAGGACTGTGAAGGCTCCTAAATGGCCAGATCTCCCTCCTCACCCTCTTGCAAATTGAAACAACTCTCACACTCTCTTTGCTATATTAGTTTGGGCCTGGCACTAAATGGCAAGAGGGTATACCAAACTATATTGGTGGCCGGCCAAGTATGGGCCTGATAGTGGCATAGCCAACCTTGCCTAGATCAATAGTAGAGGATGAAGATAAAGCTGGAGCGATCGATGTAGGGATCCATGGCCAAGCTCGATGACCATATCGTAGGTCAAGGCAACAAATACGACATCTCTCAAATCCTTTTTTCTTTTTTTTTTTGAATGAGACTCTTCAAAAAGTAAGTCTAAATTAAATAAACGTGGTAGGCTATTGTTGTATTGGGATTGTATATATAAATATTTAAAATGAATCTATTCACATGTAGGGAGTGGCAATATCTACATAATTATATTATTTAAAGAGGAGAAAGTATTGGAAAGGAAATAGCTTCTCTTTCTCAAAAATCTAGGAAAAGGGATAAAATCATATCACTTTGCTTAGTTTAAGGTCAATCGGGGTGTCAAAAATATAGGGGCTTTATTTTCCTATATATTTTTTATTATCTCTGCCCTATTTCCTTACCTCTCCTCCTTGTCATCATTATATTTATTTTTGCTTTGATAATATTTCTAGTATTTTTTATGATATTATTCTTTATTAATAGGTCCCAATTATGATATACTTTGATTTTTCTAGTATTAGATTTCATATTCCGATCAATTTAAAGATGCTAAGTAGCTTTATATTGTACAGTCTTTACATATTTCTTTTATGAAGATTTGGTTTTTCTAATAATTAGCTAATCATCATCATAGATCTCTACTAAAAAATTAAAATAATCCTAGATAACTAAGATTTCAAATCTTAGAGACCATGTGTTGTGACTAGCTCTTCTTTTTTAATGACAATTAGCATATAGAGTACATAATAGGGGGGTTTTAATTAAGGAGTGAATATACTATTGGACACAATCTTGAAGTGTGTCACTCATTTAGGCTCTAAATATTCATTTTATATTTACTCCTAATTTCAAATTTTGTATTGTTTGTGTTACTTAATTGTTTTGTCAAATAATTTATCTTTCTCTTGGGTGCTGATCTTTTTATTAGTAATATTTTCAAATCAAAATAATCAATAATTATTAAATACATTCCACTTATATGTACCAAAAAATACATTCTACTTTAATATATTTCTATTTAATTTTTTTATTTTTTATTTTAATTTTATAAATTTAAATTTAAATTTTTATTATCCTTATCATGCATCATGTAGGAATTATTCTTGTATTTACTTATTAAGAATTACAAGGGATCCATATCCACAATTGGCAGTTAAGAGTTTTGGAGATGGGGCAATGTGGGGGTATGCTTCACATTAAGGGGAGGCCAAAAGTTGAGGCCTGTCAGGAACCAAAAGATTGTGGGTGCATAGATCTATTGGACTTAAGTAGTAAACCCATGGATGATTCAAAGTAGCAAGGTGATGGAAGAGAGGAGGCCATCACTCCCTGATGTGGCCCCCATATATATGGGATATAGAATATCCCAACTTATTTTAGTAAGAGAAAAGACATTTATCTTCCATACATATTAAAATTGTTTGAACCTCGCCCATTATAGAATCTTAGATATCAGCTATCACATTACATACAGAATCTTGGTATATCAACCTATTATAGAATCTTGGATATCATAGTTGCTGCATATTGCATGCAGAATATTGATATATCAGCCCCTATCAATCTCTAATAATCATGGGATCTGGTTGTTTCACATTTAGTATATGTACCAAATCATAAGATTTTGCTATTGTATTATACTATATCAGGTCTCTAGTTTCTTTTCCATAATCATGGGATTTTATTCTCTAGTATGTTTCCCATAATCATAAGATTTTATTATGGTATTCTATTATATCTGATCCTCAAAGTCAAAGGGCTTAACTTGCATGTACAGCATGCTGGTACTATGAACATGATTAGCAATTCAAATCTCATTTCCAATGCAAACTTTTCAAATTATTAGAATCTTGCCCATTAAAGAATTTTGGATATCACAGGAGTTACATTATATGCAGAATCTTTATAGAATTTTGGATATCATAGTTTCTATATATTGCATGTGGAATATTGGTATATTAGCCCATATCAATCTCCAATGATCATTGGATCCAGTTGTCATATTTATATTTAGTATATGTACAAATCATTAGATTTTGCTATTGCATTATACTATATCAGGTCCCTAGTATTTTTTTCATAATCATAAGATTTTATTCTCTAATATCTTTCCCATAATCATGAGATTTTATTGGTATTTTACCATATCTAATCCCTAAAATCAAGGGGCTCAACTTGTATATAAAGCACACTAGTGCCATGGACAAGCAATTCAAATCTCATATCTAATACAAACTTTTCATAGCATCAGAGTAGGTTTTTAGTTGATCAATCAACCCCTCTTTCTTATTTCATATCATCATCTTAGTATTTATTTTCCTTGGTCCTTTATTCTCCATCGAACAATCATAGCCTCTTCTACTGTTATTTCTGACCCTAGTGTTGATGCAACATCTCCGTTCTTTCTTCATCAGCTGGATAACCTAGGCATGGTCCTAGTCTCTCAAGTTCTTACTGGTGATAATTATCTTTCATGGAGGCGTGCTATGAAGACTGCTATCTTAGCTAAGAACAAAATTGGCTCTATTGATGGCTCGCTTAAAAAGCCTAATAGAAGTTAAGCAACACTTGATGCATGACAGTATTGCAACACCATGGTGCTTTCTCGAATTTGCAATATAGTCCACAAAGATCCTGTTAGTAGCATAGTCTATTTTGAAATTGCAAAAGAGGTATGGGAAGATCTGGAGGAGCATTTTTCTAATGGTAAGACTACTCAAATTTACCGTATCAAGCAAGATATCTTAATGCATATTCAAGATCAATCTTCTGTTGCTTCTTATTTACCATACTCAAAGCATATTGGGATGAATCAATGATCTATATTCACTTCCTACTTGCACTTGTGGTGCAATGAAAGAGGTGAACTGGATCTTCCAAGATAAAAAAGTCTTCAATTCCTTATGGGTCTCAATGACTCCTTTTCGACGATGAGGTGCTGCCATGACTGCTTCACTTTTTGATAAGTATGGTTCTAGTCATTCTAGTAACCAACGAGGAGGTCATGATGGTCGAGAATGGCCATACTATGATTATTGCAATAATTTTGATCACGCATGTGACATTTGTTACAAACTATACAGCTACTCAAACTGCCATGGAGGATCTAGAACTTCTGCTCCTTTGCAGATCATGGTGCTAATACAAGTCCTCTTGGCCCATCTATTATGCATCAACTCACACTAAACCAATTGCCCAATTGATATCCATGTCAAATACTGATAAGACCACTTCGGCTAATATGATAGATATTCCTTTCAATTCATAACCTATGATATAGGTAATTGATACTGGTGCTTCTGACCGGATGGTCTCAGACTCTAATCTTTTTCGATCGCTCGAATCTTTACCAATTTCTCAATTTGTTAAACTACCTACTTGAGATATAATTCAAATAATCCACAAAGGGACGATAAAATCGTCACCTTCTCTTGAGCTAAAAAATTGTCTTTCCATACCTATTTTCAATTTAAATTTATCATCCATTAACGAGTTCACTAGAACATATAATTGCATTCCATTTTTTTTTCCTAATCATGTGTTTCTTAGGACCTATCACCAAGGAAGTTGATTAGTCTAGGTAAAGAAAAGGATGATCTTTAGTAATATAAGAGTCCAGTTTCTCCTACTTTTGCAATTTATTGTACCCAATTGAATATTTGGCATAACTGTTTGGGTCATCCATCCACTCCAAGATTAAAGATTTTAGCCCAATATAATTATGTTCATTTTTTGTATTTTTTAGAATAAAATACATTCTTGTACTATTCGTCTATTACATCATTTTTTAACTTATTCATTTGGATATTTGGAGATGTTATTCATTCCATCTCATAATGATACACATTATTTTTTAATAATCATAGATAACTTTTCAGGTTGCACATGGATTTTTCTAATGTAATTCAAAATCAAAACATTTTTTTTGCTTAGAAAATGCATTACTTTTGTAAACAATTAATTTTCTCATAAGATTAAAATGGTTAGGAGTGATAATGGGATGAAATTCATGGATCATCAATTACAGACTTACCTTAATTCTTTAAAAATTATTCATCAATAATCTTATATTGGCACACCATGGTAGAATGGTACAGTCGAGCACAAATATAGATACCTCCTTGAAGTAACCCGAGTGTTGCATTTTCAAACATGCCTATCTATCCAATTTGGGGTGAGTGTGTTTTAATTATAACTTGTCTTATTAGCCGACTTTCCTCCCCTATTTTAGGTGGTAGATCTCCTCATAAAATATTTTTTGACAAAAAATCTTCTTATCATCATTTATGCACCTTCAGATATCTTTGTTTTGTTCATATCTAAGCTAAAAATAAATTCGGAACTTGAGCATGACAATGCATATTTGTAGGATATCCCTATTGACAAAAGAGCTTACTATGTGTTGGTGCAGAAATCCGTCGCCGCCGGAGGTCGCCGCAATCGAGGCCGCTGGAAGCCGCCGGGGACCTGCAAAACGAAGTCCCGTCCGGAACCGGTGGGGTGGTGGCTCCGGCAGGACCCTCCGACGGTCAAGTTAGTTTCCGACCAACAGTAATGGAGTGCTCGGAATCAGTTCCGGAGCTTAGAGATGTGGAGGGCTTAGAGAGCTTGAGAATCCAGAGAGCCTCGCCTTAGTATGTCGGGAGGGGTCCTTTTATAGCGGAGCTCAGTTGATGGTGACGGCTGTGCCGTCTGGCAGAGAGTCGTCGGGCAGCATGGAGCTTGATGGTGACAACTGCAGCCGCGTGCTGGCGGACCGCTCGAGGTTCGGCGGAGTCAGTCCCACTGGTGCCGTGTGCGGCGGATTGAGGGTGACAGCCATCGCCGCCTGGCAGTGGGTCGCTATCGCCCGCGGCGGACTGACCGATGGTACGGCGGACTGACTGATAGTAATGGTTGCAGAGCTTGCCGAATGAAGGGTTGAAGGCCTTCGTCGTGTGCCCATTTCGGGGGAGTTCGGGCTCCCGAAGAGGAAGATGGGAGGGAGTTCGGCTCCCACAGGCGTCTGGCAAGAGGTATGCAGCTAAGGCTCGTCCGCAGAAGAGTTCGGCTGCTGAGGAGTTGAAGCTCGGCCGTCTGGGGTTCGGCCGGCTGTTGGGCTCGGGCTGAGGCTTGGACACTCGAGAGTTCGGTAGGAGCTCGGTCGGCCGAAGTTTGATGAGGGCGACCGCTGAGGGGTTCGGCCCAGTGACGACTGCTGAGGAGTTCGGCCGCTGAGAGGACTTCATTGAAGCTCGGCCGCTTGGAGTCGGCCCGAAGGAGTTCGGCCGCTGAGAGGTTCGAAGGAGCTCGGCAGGCCAGTTGAAGGACTTCGGTTGCTAGTTGGTTCGGCCAGGGCTCGCTGAGGAGTTCGGTCGCCTAAGGTCGGTCCGAAGGAGTTCGGCCGTGGGAAGTCCGAGGGAGTTCGGCCGTGGGAAGTCCGAGGGAGTTCGGCCGTGGGAAGTTCGAAGGAGTTCAGCAGCACGGGCTCGCCTGGGGTCGGTCCGAAGGAGTTCGTCTCCCGAAGAAGTCCAGCCGCTTGGAGTCCAAGGAGCTCGGCCCTCAGGAAGTTCGGCTGGCGGTGGGAGTTCGGCCCGGACCTTGGCGCAGGGGAGTTCGGCCTCCAGGCAGTTCGGCCGTGGCAGGGGCTCGGCCTGGCGCCTGGCGCTATAGCTCTTCAGTGGCCTCTGGTTATATTGGGTTGAGCGTCGGGCCGGGTTTCGGCAGGAGCGGGATTTATCCCCAACAGTAGCCCCCCACTCCCGAGTTCAAAAATTGAAGGAAGGGAGTACCAGAACAGGCGACTGCCGAAGTCTTCTTCCAGGCTCCGCATTTGTTGCATCTGAAGCTCGGGGAGGTCTCATCTCCAGCCAAGATTGACGCTGAAGTTGAGGCTGAGGCTTGGGGGAGACCTCATCTTCAGTCGATGTTTGGAGTTGAAATGGAACTCGTTTCCGGCTAAAGCCGATGAAGCTGATGTTGCAGCCGAAGTAAGACTCGCCTTCTTCGGTCGAGGTCGGATTTGAGCTCCTCGGGGGCGACATTATCTTCGTCAGTTGAAGTCGACTCGAGGGAGACCTCCTATCTTGCAGCCGAGGTTAAAGTGCGCGCTCGGGGGAGATCTTATCTCCTACGGCCGAGCTTCCCTCGGGGGAGATCTTATCTCCTGCAGCCGAGGTTGGGGGAGATTATCTCCTGGACGAGATCTTATCTCCTGTTCTCCTCCTGTTCCTAACCGAGGTTGTTCACGGTCGCTCGGGAGAGATCTTATCTCTAGTCCGAGGTTGTCAACGGTCGCTCGGGAGAGATCTTATCTCTAGCCGAGGTTGAGGACGAGGTTCTCCTCCTGTTCTCGTGTTAGGACTTATCTCTAGAGGTTCTCCTCCTGTTCCTAACCGAGGTTGTTCACGGTCGCTCGGGAGAGATCTTATCTCTAGCCGAGGTTGTCAACGGTCGCTCGGGAGAGATCTTATCTCTAGCCGAGGTTGGCACTCGTGTTAGGACGAGGTTCTCCTCCTGTTCCTAACCGAGGTTGTTCACGGTCGCTCGGGAGAGATCTTATCTCTAGCCGAGGTTGTCAACGGTCGCTCGGGAGAGATCTTATCTCTAGCCGAGGTTGGCACTCGTGTTAGGACGAGGTTCTCCTCCTGTTCCTAACCGAGGTTGTTCACGGTCGCTCGGGAGAGATCTTATCTCTAGCCGAGGTTGTCAACGGTCGCTCGGGAGAGATCTTATCTCTTGCCGAGGTTGACACTCGTGTTAGGACGAGGTTCTCCTCCTGTTCCTAACCGAGGTTGTTCACGATCGCTCGGGAGAGATCTTATCTCTAGCCGAGGTTGTCAACGGTCGCTCGGGAGAGATCTTATCTCTAGCCGAGGTTGGTGCTCGTGTTAGGACGAGGTTCTCCTCCTGTTCCTAACCGAGGTTGTTCACGGTCGCTCGGGAGAGATCTTATCTCTAGCCGAGGTTGTCAACGGTCGCTCGGGAGAGATCTTATCTCTAGCCGAGGTGCCGAGGTGATGCGCGCGCTCGGGGGAGGTCTTATCTCCTGCGGCCGAGCTTCTCCTCGGGGGAGATCTTATCTCCTGCAGCCGAGGTTCGCGCTCGCGTTAGGACGAGGTTCTCCTCCTGTTCCTAACCGAGGTTGATGTGCGCGCTCGGGGGAGGTCTTATCTCCTACGGCCGAGCTTCTCTCGGGGGAGATCTTATCTCCTGCGACCGAGGTGCGCGCTCGGGGGAGATCTTATCTCCTGCGGCCGAGCTTATCTCCTGTTGCTCGCGTTAGGACGAGGTTCTCCTCCTGTTCCTAACGCGGCGATTATTGACTGCTGCTCTCCTGTCATCGCATAGTTTTCGCATCCAGAAATAATATTTGCAAAGGGGAGAATTTTACCGAAGGGAAATTGTGGACAACGCGCTCTCGTTTGAGGGGTCGACGGGGTGTTGTTCCTCGGAGCTCCCTCGAGCAGCAAGTCCCGTCCAGACGACCTCCTCTATCTCCTGCCGGCCTTCATAATTTGGACCATGCTTCTCTTGACTTTGTCGCTGGGGATGACAATCACCGATGTAGCTAGCTCCTAGCTCCTCCCCGGGGTGGCGTTGATGACGCCGCGGGACGGCCAACCTTCTTGTCTTTTCCAGTTACGGCAGTGCCTATAGCCGATCTTTTCCTTGATCGCACATGTTTGGAGAGGCCGTAGTCCTTCATGGTCTTGGCGGTTGGCTCTTAACTTTGCCGAGAATTCGAGTTAGAGGAGCGGGTCGTAGTTGCGGAACCTTCCGGGAGGGGGGCTTCGTTCCGTCCTTGCCAGCGCCGAACTTTATTTTGGAGGTTGAGTTGAGGAGTTCGGCTTTCCACCGAGCTTCATTTTACCTTGATGCCGAGCTTTGGGGTGAGCCCGGCTTTTCTCGCCCGAACTTCATTCCGCCTCCAGTGAACACTTTGTAGGCGGTTCCTTTGGGGGACATTCTGGAGCGTGAGTTCGGCCTTTACTTGCGCCGAACTTCGTTCCACTTTCCCGCGGAAGCTTCCGCGGGAGGACTTCATACTTCTTTGTCGGAGCTTCCTCGCTGACGGGCTCATAGGTGGGTTCGGCCTTCCTCGCGCCGAACTTCATTCCGCTTCAGCGGGGGAACTTCTGCTCTCCGTTTCTCTCTTAGGGGCGATTGGGCTCCTCCCTAAGGCTGATTCCTCCGCATTTCTTCGGCAATAAGTTCCGGGGTGGACGACCTCCTCATGCTGAACTCCTCAATTTGGTGCAAGCTCTTGTTGCTGGGAGATGGCGAATCGCTGATGCACCGAGATCTTTCCAGGGGCCATGTGAATGACGCCGTAAGGTGGCCGACCTTCTTGCAGTCTCTGGCTACGGCAGCGCCCTTAGCCGATCTTTTTCTGCTTCAGGCCGGTACCGGAGGAATTTACCCAGCCGACCCGTTCTGACGAGCTCCTCAATTTCGTCTCGGAGCTGGATGCATCCCTCCGTGTCGTGGCCGTGGTCGTGATGGTAGAGGCAGTACTTATTTCGATCGCGCTTGTTTGGGGGAGATCGTAATCCTTCCGGTCTTGGCAGCTGGTGCTTTTACTTCGGTGAGAATCTGGGTTCGAGGAGCGTTGAGGGGGGCATAGCGGCGGAACCTTCCGGGAGGAGGACTCCTTCGCGCCTCCTTATCAGGGCGAGTTCGAGGAGTTCGGGCCCGCCTGCTTTCGTAGGGGGTCTGCGAGTGCAGCCGAGCTTCACCCAGCTCTTCCTCGTCCGCCAGCCGGTCCTTTCTGACGAGCTCCTCATCTTTCAATTTGAAGGCTTCTTCCGCACGGGCATATCTCTCGGCTCGAGCCAGCAGGTCGGCGAAGTCCCTGGGATACCTTTTTTCCAGAGAGAACAGCAAGCTATTTTTCTGAAGGCCGCCCTTAAGTGCGGCCATCGCGACAGACTGGTCCAGGTCCCGGACTTCCAATGCCGCGGCGTTGAATCGAGTGACGTAAGTCCGGATGGATTCCCCTTGCTTCTGCTTGACGCTCATCAGGGAATCTGAACCTCGGCTCGGTCGTCGGCTGCTGATGAAGTGGGCCGCGAACCGACTGCTCATCTGGTCGAAAGAGAAGATCGTGTTGGGCTTCAACGCCGAGTACCAGTTCCTCGCTGCTCCCTTTAAGGTAGACGGGAAGGCTCGGCACAGCACGGCATCTGAAGCGCCGTGAAGCAGCATCATGGCCCGGAAGGCCCCCAGGTGATCAACCGGATCAGAAGTTCCATCGTAGCTTTCCAGTTGAGGGAGCTCGAAGGTCGGTGGAACAGGTTCTTGCATGATTTTCTGCGAGAAAGGAGGGTCTGCACAAACGTCATCACCACGCGAGGGGGGACGAAGTTCTTCAATTCGCCGGTTCATTTCCGAAGAGCCTTTGGCCCAGCAGGTCCTCACCGGTCTCTGATCTCCAAGGCTTTCTGGTGAGATGGGCGCGAGGCTTCACCCTTGGTCGATCCATGATCCGAACAAGGGCTCTCCCTCCTCCGCCTCTCCAATCCGGGTATCGGAGGTCGGGCTGCCCAGGCCGGTCGCTCTTGGACTGGATCATTCCGACTTCGGAAAGTCCCCGCGCCGGTCGGGCTGGCACTGGGACTTGTTAGGTGCAGCACCGCCTGCACCGCCTCCGTGAGACCGCGAACGTGCTGGATGAGCTGGTCGAACTGCTCCGTATCCACTGCGAGTTATTGGACGCGGGCCCGAGTCGCCGGGGCCGGAGTGGGAGCGGACGGAC